>BMAV01026938.1:150696-164956 GCA_019973955.1 Trichonephila inaurata madagascariensis
ATATATATATATATTTATATTTAGTTCAACCAGAACGAAAAAAATTACGGTTCGAAGCCCTGCCAGCAGAGTTTGGATTCATTTTTATTATATTATTTATCATTTAATAAAATTACCCCAACGTTGTATGTTTAATGCTTATAGTTGACGGTGTAGTTAGAATTACAGGAATGCTTGATAAAATTGTCTGCTAATATTTGTCACTCATGTATTCTTTTTTAGTTGGTTTCAAAGAATCAGAAAAAAAGTTGCGAACTGTTAAGATGTTACTCTACTCTCAACAGGAAAGTACTATGCGAATTTTTTTTAGCATTACTACTATTTCGAATAATTTATAGCTTAATGTTGATTACCATCATTTGCTTCTAAAAGTTAGAAAATTTAACATTTTACAATCAAACAAAATATTTTTGGTGTTGTTGTTACTAATGCCACCTGATCGGCAAAGGGCCGATCAAGGCCCACGAGATTCATCATGGCAAAGGGCTAAGTGACGCCTGTCGTTAGCCGTAGCTTTGATCACCATACAGGTGACAGAACGATTTAGATCGGTTTCACCCCAATTTTGAAGGAGAATACCCCGGGGGTGGTCAGGAACTCCCACCTCTCTTCCCCTTCCGCCAACCTCACGAGAGAACCTGCAGCTCGACGGCTATTTAAAGTACTCCCATGTCACGAATGCACTATACATTTACAAACATCAAAGTCTTCTATGATATTCAAACCAAGACCCAAAAGCACAGAAGTCAGCATAATTTTAAATATATGAGTTATTTTTTTTAGTTGAAGAATTATTTCAATTAAATGAGAAATACATTCTTAACAGTTTCTAAATTCTTATGACAATTAAATAAACAACTAAAATTTCTGTGATTATCAACAAAGGTACCAATAGTTATATAAGCTTAAACTATTATAACATGTGTTCGTTTATGGAATAAAAGAAAATTTTTCACAGAGAGACCAATTTGTTTTAATTTGTAAAATAATGTATATATTAAATGTTACAATAAAGCTGTAATCAAGCAAATTTTCTATCGGGAAGAAGAGATTAAATTAAACGTAAATTAAAAGAAAAGAACATGTTAATGTGACATTGAACTTAAATTGAAATGTGTTATGAACATTTGCATATTTTAATTGATAAAAGTTCTCAGATAAAGTGTCATTTTTAACAGTTTTAGTTTTAAAATATAATGATGATATAAAGCCACATAGTATATTTTTCACTTTTTATTTCAAATTTCAGTAATTAACTTATTCACACAAAATTTATAATAGTCCGTAATTCATTTTTAGTTTCAAATTAAGTTAACTACGGCATAAAAATTATTTTAAGTTACCACTTCAAATTGCAAAAACTGCATACGAATTATAAAAATCTTAAGTACATTTTAATTACGTAGCTGACATAAGTACTTTGACTATCAGTTTATCGGCATTGCTTTAATACATTAACATTTAAAAGGCAAACAATGATTTTTATACTTAGGAGAATTGCCTGAAATGAATGGTTTTCAATAAGTAGATGAAACTCAAGATCGTTGATATGATAATAAAAAAGGTAGAAAATTAGAAGTGAGGCTCAAATAATGGTGAAATTACTTCATTACTCCTTTTTTATATATTTATAAAGAATAACTTCTCCATTATATTGTTAAAGTCATTAAATGGGAGGAATTCTTAAGCATTTAAGCATTATTCGATAACGTACTCCTAATTAAGAAAAGTGAATTAATCATTTTTCTACCTTATAAATTATGATAAATTTCTGAAAAAAATGGCAAAATAATTAGCTTTTTAGTTAATATAACTCTCATCTTAAGACTTAAATGGAACTATGGAAACTTTTAATAGACTTACTAATGAATATCCATTAATATAAAGTTGCATTCAATGAACCCAATATTTTTTTAATTTTAAATTATGTTTTTTGCACGATTTCAATATTATGTATCATACTCAAAATGTTACAAGTTTTTATTATACTGAAATATATATTATACTATCATTGTAGAATCACAGCATATTGCATTCCGTTCTATGGTATTGAGATTTAAAAATATGATAATGGAAAAATATTTGTGCAAAAAATGGCATCTAGTTGATTACTTCTTTCTTTTTAATTTTTGTTTAATTTGATATGGTTTGCATACAAGGATAATACTCACCAGAAAGAAAAACAGAAACTGTCAATTCAATTTTATGAATAATGAAAAAAAAATGCTATCTTCATTAAACATTTAAATTGTAAGTTGAACGACTTTCTTAAAAATATGAACTGTTAATAATCCATTTATGTGTGTAATTGTACGAACACAATTGTGTTTAGTCTTAAAAGGCCAAAAGATGCATTAAATTTAAATAGCTTGTACTTCAAACTTTCTTCTACAATTCATGTAATAACAAATTAGTAGTAGTTAAACAGAAACTTAAGACAAAATTAAATTTAATGCTAGCGTAATTTGTTTACAAACTCCCCGTAATTAATCTTATGAATTCGGTATTTGAATAAAATTGTTTGTATAAATTTGTTAAAATATTATTTCCTTTTAACTAAAATTAATTAAAGTAATAGAAAGTTTGCTTAATTACTTTTCAATATTGTATTAGAGCTCCAAATTCGTAACAATTATAATTAATTTTGCCCTTAATTAAGCATATCATTTTTATTTATCCTCTTTTGCCCCTAATCTTGATTTTAATTTAACTATGGCAAGATACGCTCCGAAAACAAAAGGTTTGTTGACTTCAAATAAGATTATTGTCGCTTGCATTCACACCGCCTCTATGCATTGAAAAATTTCCCTTGTAAAATACGCCTAAACATTTAAAAATTAGGAAGACTTTTACAATAATATTTTTTAACTAAGCATTATTTTCTGTTTTTAATGCCTTTCACTTTCATTTCATTTGCGAGAATAATTAACAAATCTTATACAAAAATAGGATAAATTATGGAGAATTCGTCATTAAATACTTTCTCATTTTTGATTAACTGCGTAAGACTGTTGCATGAAAAGGATATTGATAATATTATCCAATTTCCGTCGATCAGACTGACTGAAGTTTGCTTCAAACATTAATCTCGTTAAATTTCTTAGCAATGACGATTTATTTAATTTTCCTTTCGGATTTTGTCTTCTAAAAATGGTGAAAATGAAATGTATGCCATTTATTTTTTTTTCGATTATTTTATTTCTATTTGAGAAGTAATGTTTTAAAATTTAATAACTTCAACCCAACACAACAACTAATTGTTAATTGTATATATTAGTTCTTAGCATAAGTTTAAATTTTCTTTTGTTGATACATTTACTAAGCAACTTAAGGGGCCGCAGCACGATTCAATTGGCGAAAATCGGTCAAAAATTCAAAAACATTTTTTTAGCTAAAAGTTTTTTTTTCTTTCATATAATGCTCTATAATCTCTCAAAATTTGAAAGTTTTGAATTTAAAAAATTCAGAGTTATAATAACTTTAATATTCTTTTTTATTCACATGCCAATGGTAAATAAAAACATTTAACTAATTTATTTCAGTAGAAAAAATAACTATTTTATCTTTATTTAAAATTCTAATGCCATTTTTCTGTTTGGCTACCTACTTTGTTTTTTTGTTTTTTTTTCTGCTTATGGCTTTTATTACTCGTAACGGAAGTTGGTATGCGTTTTTCCATAAAACCCATAAATCCAATATTTAATTTTTAAAAAATAGTTCAGTTTAGATTTTTCCATTTTTTAAGGAATTTCCAATAAGCATTCACAAAAAAGTGTTTTACAAATATCATTCATGCCAGATGAAAAAACACAACAACTTTTGTTATGCATAATTTGACGGACATATAAATAAAATTTTACGCGTGAAGTCAATTATTGTAAGAGTAGTAACATTTTAAAATCTCTTCAGAAAATTTTAAATTCTTCATTAAAAAAATATTTAGCTTTATGTAGTATTTTGAGCATAAAAACTTTTTAACGTAATACATATACACATAGATTAAAAGTTGTACATACTTTAAAAGTACATAGGTAAAAAGTTGTAAAAATTATTAAATCTAAGATTTTCTTAATAAATCGTTCCATGTCACCTTTAAAGTAGTTTCAAGAGAGTGAAGTTAAACTTTTATCTTTACTGTGTCTACTGTGTAGCGCCGGCGCGTCTGTACTATCTTTCGTTTTATGTACGATCATTAAGAAGAATACAGTTTGATTTCGGAAGGAAACTTTAGTATGTCTCTTTTGTTTGTGAATAGCAGTATACTTTTTCAGTTGTAAGACATTATTTTTTAAAAAAAGTGAACAAAAATAGTTCATAGCTATTGAAAACACACTTCTTTTCTTAAGGTATCCGACCACTTACGACAACTTTTTTTTTGAAAAAATGAAAATATGGAGATTTTTTTTGTGATTTTTAGATTTATATAGTGTATTTCAAGTAAAAACTCCTAAAATTGAAAACAGAAATTTTTTTATTATAATTAAAATGGGAAAAAACTGGTGAAAATGTACAAAAAATTACATAAACGGGGACCGCTGTGTGCAAAAATTTTATAAACGAATTCTCAGTTTTTCAATTTTGATGTGTTATTTTGTTATTCTTTTTTGAAATGACCTTCAGGATAAGAGATATTTTAATTTTTACAAAAACTGGAGTCTTTTATTTTAGTGATTATATGAAATTGCTTAAAAAAAACAGTAATTATACTCACATAAAGGACTGTAAATTTTGAAATAAAACAGTGATTGATAAATCTGATGGCCAAAACACTTCTACTGTTATACAGAACATACACAAGAAATTTCAGCAATTTTTTTTCAAAACTGTTTGAGCAATCGCTGTCCCCGTTTGAGCTTTTCGAAAAAAAAAACACATTTCCAGTAAAATGCATTTTAAAGTTTGACATCTTTTGTAAAGTTATGGCATCTGCTTTCGCTAAAACACTTGTAGTTTTTGTTCTAGTGAATGGAAAATAAAAACCTTGGCATTTTTATAAAGCTAATAAGATGGCCTATAAAATAAAATCATAAAAAAAATTGTCATTTTTTTTTAAAAAATCATGATTTTAGGGTAGTCGGATACCTCAAGAAAGAATCCTGTAATAAAAAAATTTTTCAAGTTGAAAAAATACTGATAATTAACATGAAACTAGAAACCTTTTCTTAAAAAAAAATGGTTCAATTAGTATTTTTGAAAACTTTTTTTTTTTATAATCCTTAGTTAGATAAACTATTTCTAGCAAATTAAATATTTTCAAAAGTGTAACACGTACGTAAGCTAATTAAAATATTAGTATTACAATTAAAAGACGTACTTATTATGTTACGTTATCTTTCAGTCTATTGATGAATGTTTTTTCAAATCAAGTTTTAGTTACTTTGTTGCAGTGGAAAAATATTTATCTCAGGAAATTACATTGTTAAAAACATAGAAAAAATAATGTAGTCTACCCATTGCTATTTTAAAAAGAATATTTGCACACTCGCACAAAGAAGACCTTCATCTATATCAGAATATCATACATGAACTTATGAAATATTAATTGAGGTAACAAAAATTGATTCTTGTCTTTAATTTCTAAATTGTACGCAAACATTTAAAAAAAGTTTTTCACCATCTTTATAGGAAAATACGCTGGTTAAGGTATACTTATTCTGAAATTAATGATAGGAACGATTGTACTACTGAAATCCAAAAAAAGAATTACCATGGCTGATAGATGTTTTTATGCAATACAGAAATATATGAAAACGAATTTAATCAAAATAAAAGTCTTTAAATATCAGTTTTCACTTATGTATGTGAAGTTTGGTCCATGAGTAGAGCGTCATAAGTATAAAGGAAGGTTTTAAGAATACTATAGGAAGGATACTAAGAATTTTTATACTATAAGAAGATTTTAAGATTTATTTTAGGAGGAGAATTCAAGAAGATGGGACGTGGCGAGGAAGATCAAATCACTCATATAAGGAATCTGACATCGTTAACTTCATTAAAGTACATCGAATTAAATATGCAGGTCACGTTGTCATAATGGATGAAGACCGCACCACTAAAAACGTCTTCAATATCCAACCAATTGGCACACGGAGAAAAGGCAGTCCAAAGCTAAAATGGATTGATGGCCTAGAAAAAAATCTAGTTTTGAGAACTAAAAATTGGAGAACACTAGCAGGAAGAAGACTGACCTGAAAAAAGCTTCTTGGGAAGGCCAATTCTCACCCTCGGCTGTCAAGTCATTGAGGAAGGAAGGAGGAAGATATATTTATATTAGGACAATGTAACGTTTAGTTAAATAGTTTAACTAAATATTCTAAGGTATCCGACTACATTCGGAACCGTGATTCTAAAAAAGCGCATAAATGGTTAATTTTCATGATATTTAGTGTCCTTAAATTAGAATTACTTTAAAATTGTTTAAGGACATTTTGACAAAAAAAAAAAATTAATGCAATATTTAAAAAATTTAATTTAAAAAAACCCCAAAATGTTTTCCGTAAAAAATTTCTTCTATTATAAAAATTTTTTTTCCTGAAAAAATTTTTTTAATAATTTTCCTCAACGTCAAAAGAGGTTTAACTATATTTTTTAAAAATTTACATTATTTTCAGTTTCAACCCATTAAATAATTATCCTTTTTTTTTAAAATTTCCCCTCTGTTTTTGTAAAACATGGATAAACTCATTCTAAATTATATATTTCAAAATTCTATTTGAGCCCTGTAAAAGGTCAGCTATATACAGGCAAAATATTATTATAATAAAGCAGTTTTAAAAAAAGGAGAATTTTTTTGGTCATTCATGTTCATTTTTTTTAAAAAATATGGTATTAAAAAATTTTTATTGTAATACTTTTTTTTAAGACAATTATATAAAATTTTCAAATTTAAAAGCCATATTAAAGTCATAAATATTATCCATTTATACGCCTATGAAAATCATGGTTCTAAACGTAGTCGGATACCTTAATCGATAGGTTAATTTGGGGGACCCTTTTAAAATATTTAAAGTTCTAAAATTTTGAAAAAAAAATATTAATGAAAAATTACATTCTTTATCCCTCCTTTTATGTTTTGACAATGTTTAAAAGTTACATGAGCAATTCCCCTTTTTTAATATGTTTTACTTATACTCATTAGCTCAAATTTTGGCCAATTTATATTCTAATGTACATTCATAATTTAAATGGTAATGGTTAATTAAATGAAAATTAAAACCCTTTTCTAGATTTACAAAATATTTGAGAATCACATTATTAAATTAGGGTGTATAAAAAATGACATTAAACATGCGCATTCGTTTGCAAAAATAACAATAATTATTCGGAAAAAACATAAATTGGTTGGAATTGTAAAAAAATTTAAAAAAAGTATTCAGCTTCAAATAACGGGTTAAAATAAATTAAAAGGAAAATTTATTAAAGAAAGGGGGATTATGATTTTCTTTCAACAAAAGATATAACGGTTTTCTATTAACATTTATTTTTAATAATCCCTCTGAAAATGGAAGTTATTCACGTGTTACAAAAAGTAGATAAAACTGGTGATTTCATTATAAAATGATGACTTTCCCGTGTACGGGCAGTAATTTTATCATAAAAAAACGGTGTTCGAATAATAGTGTTTGTATTATACTTAAGTATATCATTAATAAAATAAGAAAAGATATTTTCTATTAAATATTATATTAAATTTTTTTTAAAAAAAGTTTTAGGGAATTAATTAAGAACATGCTTTATCTTCATAAAAAGTATGTTAATTCTGCAATCATATGCTAGTTCTGCTTTTCCAAAAAAATACGGTATAACGCGCCTTTTAAATTTTAATAGCATTTTTAATTTTGGGATAAAAACCGTCTAAGCCCCCCACTTTTTAAAAATTTAAATTAGTGTGAAATGCCTTTTTTTTTAAGTCATTTATTCCAGGAATTATGCCAGGATTTAAAAAAAAATACACTTTAAAAAACGTCCCCCCAAGAGTTCATAAAAATATAATTCCCTTTAAATAAACAATATTTCAATTTGTAAAATCCCACTTTTTTCTTCCTTTTTTTTTGTTTTTTAAACTGTTATTTTTATACCCGGCTGATAAAGCCTGTACATTTCGATTTTAAATTTTTTTGTTAAATAGGTGTTATAAGTCAGATGTTGGGTTAATTGAAAAGGTCTATCTTTCTGAGTCTGTATCTTTCTTTTTCTATTCTTAAAGGTCTGTATATTTGATTATTTTTAAGATGATTATATTGGTTAATCTTGTAAAAAATATCCCCTTTGAATACCGATGCATTTTTGAAAATCATTATTGAAATTTATTTTGTTTTTATAAAAATTTATTAAAAAAAAACATATAACTTTGAAATATCATATATAAATATAAAATTTGAAAAAAAAATAGGGAAAACACATAATACCAACCACCCAGAGAAAAAAGGTTTATGCAAAATTCTTTAATATATATATATATATATATATATATATATATAAATTTTTAAAAAAGAAATTTTTTTACTGTAACGTTCCCCATCAGACACAATATCTAATAAAACCTAAATTTAATTGGATTTTTTAAAAAAAATTGAATTATTATAAAATTGAGTTAAGGATAAAGATGGCTTTGAAATATCACCTTTTTTAAAAAATATTTTTTTTAAAACAATTTGGGTACCAAAGCAGTTTATCTTTTTTTTTAAATAAATAGCCTAACAATCATTTATAGGAATAAATTTAATAACTTTTCATTTCGAATATTATTTAACTTAATTTATAATGCATAAACAGCTATGCTCATTGTTATTTATTGGTTGCTGTTTTAAAAAAACATTGGGTCTTTCAAAATTTTTTTTGTACAACGATTTTGGGGAATAAATTTTTTTAATATTATGATTCTACAATTTAGAAAAATATATAAGTTTGGGAAAAAGAAACCCAAATTTTTTTTAAAAATTTCCCCAAGATTTTTTTAACCCGGTTTTCATATTGTCCCGATTTGGGTCAAATATCCCAAAGTTTTGTTGTATAATTTTTTGTAATTCTAAAGGTAGCTTCATTTGCCTATCTCACAGAAGTCTTGGTCCCTTTTTGGCGGGGAAATTTAAAGGATTGATTTTAAATTTTTTTTTATGAAAGAAAAGGTAAAAAATCGGGGGAATCCGGATTATGGGGGGATGCAAAAATTTCCCCCAAAGTTCCCGGAATTCTGGGGGAGTCCCCGCAGATGTTTTGGCCGGGTTTTTATCCTGATAGAACACAACATCTCTTCTTTTTTAAATTCATGCCGTTTCTGGTCAATCATTAGCTTAAAAGCTTTCCCAAGTTTTTTAAACCTTTGGGTTCCTGAATTTGGGGTTTTGGTCCGGGGTTGGGAAACCATAATAAAATTTTTCCCCTTTCCAGTCCCCCCAAAATAAAAGTAAAAAACTTCCTGGCCGTTTGTACTGGTTTCCCCCGGTTAAGCTGCTTCACCCCCGTTTTGGGCCCAATCTTTTCCCCAATATTATCATTGGGGCCCTTTTCCCTAATCCCCAGTCCCCCATCCCCCCAAGAAGGGTCGATTTCATTGATTTGGCCTTTGGCTTCGAGATAAAAATTCCCGACCCATAAATTTTTTTAAAGGGAAATTTGGGAGTGGCACCCAAAAAATTAAAGGCTTTTTAAACCCAATTTAAAGCGCAAAGGGTTTTTTAAAACCGTTTTATGGTGATTTTTATCTTTTGGGTGATGCTACATCAACCTTGCCGGCCCAAACCGATTTTTTTGTTGATTTTATCGATTTTCAATCCCAACCCCGCCCTGTGCAGGGGCATCTTTAACATAAAAAATGCCTGAACGGAATGGGCAAAAAACCAAAAATTGTTTTTAATTAGCTGTTACAGCAGTGTTTCCCCAAACTTTCAATACTGGCCCCCCCCCTTTTCAATCCCCCCCCCTTTTTATCGCCCCCCCCTTATACATTAATAAATTACTGAATGAAATTTAAAAACCCCTTTTTTGACGCTAAAGTTACAATACACGATCTTAATTATAACCCGACAAATTAATAAAATAAGTAAAAAATTTTTAATTACTTTTTAAAAAAAAAAAAAATTTAAAAGGATAATTTATTTATTTTTCCTTTTTCTCTGATTTTTTAAAATTTGGGAAAATATTGCAAAATGCGGGGGCTGCTTAGAAGACAAAATATAAAATATTTAAAAATATAGAAAAAAAACCCCAGAGGGGCAATTTCTAAAAAAAATTTGAAAAACTTTGCTCTAAGGGAAATTACATGGAAGTCCTTAAACTTATTACACTTGTTCTTAATTCAGTATTTAAGATAAGTATTAAATTTTTTATATATTTACTCTTAAGTAATATATATTTTTTAAATAAAAATTTTATATACTTTTTAAAATAATGGTTAATTATTTTATTTTTTTCTCTAATTTTTAAATTAAAAAAATTGAAAAAAAATATTTAATTAAAGATTTATTTCCTTAAAGATCCATTTCTAAAAGTACAAATGTCATTATAAAAAATAGCCTAATCTATGTTGTTTTTATCATATCCATTACATCTGGCATCCTCGCGAACGTTCATGTAAAGTGTGAGCACCTAACAGACGTCTCAAAACATGTAAAAATGCTGTACTTCGTACAATTCTAGTCGGTCTTGGCCGAATCGATTAGCTACCGAATCTCTCGGAATTACATTTCATAATTCACGCGTTAATTATAATTCACGGTATTAAAGTATTTAGGGCGGTGGATTAAAACAAAATCATAAATATATTTTTTAAACCCGGCAGGCATTCGACGATAATAAAGCATCAAAAAATACACAAACGAGGGCAAATTGTGGCAAGTTACGAATGGTTAGGGATCATTTCAAAATACATAAAAGGGCTCTCAACTGCCGAAAAAGAGATCTTCATAGATTTCACATCCAGTGATGAAATTAAAGGGAAATTTTGTAATAAATCACTCTTTGAATTCTGGATAGAGGTGGATGCTGAATTTTCTGCACTGAAAACAAAAGCATTTCGTATACTATAATCATTTCCAACATCCTACCTTGTGAATCCGGATTTTCTGCGTTTGGCTGTTTTGAGACAAAATATAGATCTGAGCTAAATATCAAAAAAAACTCAGTGTATTTTAATTTTTGCTTCCTTTGAAAAATTTTTGCTCTAAGAAAGCCCATGGAAGTCACTGATATTTTTAAACTTGTTCTTATACTGGCTGGGAAAAATCCACTCTTAACACGAGTTTATTTTTTAAAAAAAAGATAAAATATTATTCTTGATATTAAGCAATTGTAAGGAGACTAAAACCAAGTGCATGACAATGTATACAAAAATGTAAAATGATTTATTGAAATGAATACTCATATTATAAACGGTTTTGAATGAACTGTAATTTTAAGCTTCAGAATTAGCATTTAGAATAAATGTTAAGTAATAAAAAAGAATATAAAATTCTAATGAATAACAATTTGTCATTTGTTTAATATTTAAAGGCGAAAGCCAGGATCAGGTGTGCACTCGATACTAACATGAATGGTCGCGAGGGTGATGCACAATTCTTTTTTTAAATTATTTTCAATATACAAGATAAAAATCACAATTTTAATGAATAATTTAACTAAGAGAAAATATACTTACCTATTTCAAGGATTTTCTTTTGTCTTTCATAATTTGAGAAAATACCCAATAAAACTGAACTAAATTGATTTCCCCAAATGTGCGTGACCTTAATAAAGGACACAAATCACAGACACTTTTCTCTAACATTACAGGAAAACTTTTTGAAGCAAAACTCAAAAATTTTGTTCACGTTTTTGTAATTTTAATATCCTTTAATGATAGACAAATATCCTTTGAGCTTTTCTTGCTTTGTTTTTCTGACAGGGTGAAATTTGCATTTTGCGGTACAGTTATGGCTTCATATTTTCTTATAAAGTTCTTAAATGTAGCTATTGAAAATTTTCCTTTCGTTTCATGTTTATTGCTTTTCTCAAATTTACTTTCCTAACATGATTAATATGCATTATTTCAAGCAAGTGCCCTTGTTTGATCAGCTTCAATTTCCTTTCAGAAAATCCAGATGCCAATTCTTTTTAGATTCTGCTCATTTACTTTTATAAACCATAATCAGTCGTACAACATCACAATTAAAACCACTAACTTATTCATAGGGAAAATGCAGCATTTCAAAAAAATATTTTTGAAAAAAAAAGTGGTCGTGCCGGAACTCAGTCTAAACAAAACCTAAGATTCTAAAAACGTTTGCCACTCCCAAAAGGGAGATATGTTATCAATTCATTTTAGCTCCATTAAGACTGTCATATTAGAGGATTCTCTGTCAAGGTCATTGGTAACAAATAAACAGTTTTTCCCAAATTAACGATTTTGTATTATATGTTTCAGTATACTTATAAAAATAAATCTTGGCCAATTAATCCTTAAAAGTGCTCAATATGCTTATCCATGTATCAAAAAACTCTTTCACATTGTGAAAAAAAGCGCAACAAATTATATAATTTAGAACTTCCCTAAAAGAAAGGGATGCAGGTAACCATACCAGTAAGTTCGAAAACCAGAAAAATAGTATTTTAAGTTAAAAGAAACGTAATAAAAAATCTCTCATCGTAGGATTACAGCAAAAAAAAACAAAATATTTTTTTATTTAGTTATAGGATCAAAGATAAACTAATGAGCGTTCAAAGTAGAATCTTTTATTTTTGATTACTTTTTTCACCAGATGATATATATAAATCATATCAATGTAAAAACTGTATTTTTTTTTATATCAGAAAGTATTGTTTTCATTCCCGTAAAATTTAATTTTTAACCTTTTATTTTCGATATGCTCCCCTTTAGGGCCCTATTTGAAACACTTTGTTACAGTATCGACACCATAAACACCAACCACAATTTCATCCTCCTGGCTTGCATTTTCGCCTTTATCAAAGAAAAACCGTAAAATAGACCGAATTTTCTCTTTGTTGACTTCCATTTTTAACACCCTCTAACTCACATCTGAATAGACCAAACAAAAAACAGCAAAAGAATTTTTTTAGAATGAAATGTCACCTTGACTACGAGTATAAATTTGGTATTGTTAGATTGATACTTCCCGAGTTATCTACACTACAGCCATCTACCGAAAAAATAATGGATTTCTCTTTCACCAACCTAATATTTATCCATCTTTTTAATTAAAACAAAAAAAAATAATAATTTGTACGTTTTAATATACATACGAGAGTTTTCGTTTGGCTAAATATTTTCAATTACTGCTTATGCGGAGTTAATAATTGCTCGAATACGTGATTTTATTAATTTATGATAAATTGCTCTAAACTTTTAGGCACGGGAATGGAAATGAAATGATTTTGTTTCCTTAGTGTGTTTCAATTTGTTTCATCATAATTTCAAAATCTTTACCTTTATTTTATTTCTTGATTACTTTAACTTAAAATTTGCAATTTGGTTGCTAAAATGGTTGAAGTTTTTCATTTGATAATATTTTCACTTTATCACCCACAATTTGAAAAAGCCTGCACACTATTTGTTATGGAATTTAAATAATTTATAAATTTTAGATATTTTTATTGACAAATGATTATTAATGATGCCTTATTATCGAAATAAAAAAAACGTAACAGTGTCGGACTTTCTGTTAATTTGTTGCAACACATTATATTAAATAGACCAACAAATATGTAGACTGACTATGTGTATGATCATACGATTAAATCAAAATGTCATCTTTTTACTTACCCAAATGATTCTCACAAATTCTTTCATTGATGAAATTAGGTAGATGTATTCATTGATACTAAGTTGTGGAATCGTATTTTAGCTTAAAATCAATTTTGAGTGATAATTGCTTGAACTTAGAAGGTTTCCTTATTACATAGAAAATATGATCAATAAATTAATTTTGCAAGTTTTCAATTCTCCCTGATGACGTCTTGGGTTATTTGTCACAAAAAACGGTTTAATATTTTAAAAATATACAAATCTGTTTAATTATTTGAGAAATCGTTTTAACACTAGATTTCCCAATGAAGTAATCTTGACTGCTTTAATTTCAATTAGAAAAACAATTACATATATAATTCACAAAATTTCTTAGAATTTTTTTTTCTCCAAGTGAAGTAAATTTTTTTTAATGTTAATATTTACTAATAACTTATTATTTGGCTGTAAATAATATAAAAAATATTAAAAGTTAATTTTAAACAAATTTCTTTACTCATTGATCATTTTTAAACAATTTTC
>BMAV01026940.1:5156-26214 GCA_019973955.1 Trichonephila inaurata madagascariensis
ACGGGTAGCATATTTATGTTAAAAGTAATAAAAATGTTATAAAACGAAACTGATAAAAGGAGCTCATAAATTGCCTACATAAAGATTGCAACGAGCTTACATATTATGACCCAAAAGAAGGAACTATAGAACACGTGCTTATAAAACAATGTATTGATTTTTAACTTAAAGTAGGAATGGATTTATTAATCAAACTTCAAAAAGACAATTTTGTGAAAATTTTTGAATAATCTTTTGATAAGTGTTTCTAATCAGGATAATAAAACAAGAAAACTGTACATCTTAGGAAGGAGTAATCAATTTATTCCCTATATTTTAAATATTTTAAAAAATCCTAAGTAACTTTAAAGTTGTCGGGAGTAAAATAGAGTATAGTTAGTTACATTATTTTAATCCCTCTTTAATAAGCTTGGAAAAATAATTCTAATTATATATTGATTTTGAGATTTTATTAGCTGAAGGGAGAAATCAATAATCAGTTACTAAGTATTCTTTGAATATATAATAGGTGTTCCGAATTCGATAGAATCTTAACTCTAAAAATGCTTAAGATGAAATTAGTTAATTAATCTCCATTAAAGTAATAGAACAAGTAATCAATATATTTCAATAAATTTTACTAATATTTATTTATATAAAAATACAGTATTTCTCTCTATTCCATTCTCATTTTACATCCCTTCTTTTTCTTTCTAACTTTAAGATAAAACATTTACATGTAATCAAAATTTCACATACACAGCTATTAGTATAAACAATCAATTCTTGAATACCAGTCTTGCAGGTGTTATGTTTATAATGTGTGTGAATCATGTTTAAAAAGGGTTATCTAATATTGGAAATTTGTAATAGAACTTCGAAAAAATGAAAATCCTGTATTAGTCAGAAACTAAAATTTTCTACTCTTTTTTCACATTTACACTAATATAACCAAATAGTTTTTTTCTTAAAATAAAGCATTCAGATGTTGATAAGAATAAAGAAAAATATTGCATAAAATGTATTTTTCTATGCAATGTGTTTCAATGAACAGTTTTAGGCATTTTAAAGGATACTTTTGTGAAAATATAAGAATATCAGAGATAGCTTATATACAAGGTATGACACACACACACACACACACAAACGAGAAAAAGTGCGTAACTTGAAAAAGAGGGGAGTTGGCAACAAGTGTTTTGGTGACGTCATCCCATATGCTTACTCTATTCATGTAGCCAGTTTCACCTTAACCGATCACGCCAGTTGAGAGTACTGAGTCATTGAGTAAACGCGTGTTACTACAGTCCGCCTGAAAAAATGTCGAATCAACTTCAAGTTTCTAGTGAAGAAATCAGCCATGAAAATATTTCAAGTATTAATCGAGGTTTATGGAGATGAAACTTAGTCTCGTGCACATTTGTTTGAATGGCATTAATGGTTTTCAGGGGCAAAGGCCAGTGTGGAAGACGATGAACGTGCTAGGCGTTCAAGGTCAGAACCAAACATTGCCAAAATTCGTGATATGAGTTGATTTCCACTCACATCAGTTGTTAAACTATTAATAAATACTACTACAATGAAGTACTAAAAATACTTCGTGTGTTGAAAAATTAGGAAACAAAATGCCAGAATTCGGGAGTGATGGATGATTGCTGCACCAAGACAATGCAACCGCCCACACAGCCCGTTCTATCAAGCAATTTATGACCAGCAAAAATATTACTCTGATAGGGCATCCTCCTTATTCACCTGATTTGGCTCCATACGACTTTTTTTTATTTCCTACAGTGAAAACTTGCTTAACCCTTTATCTACCGACGGTACTTATAAGTACCACTCAATTTAAAATTACGTAGAATAACCATTTTTACGAATACTCCGACGAGATACTTAGCAGGAATATTCATTTAAATCCACTCCTCCGAGATATATGGCATCACGGGTTCTATGATGAGTATATTAGAGGGAAAGGCGAATAGTTTTATAGTAGAAATTATGTTTTCAGCTGACGACGTTTTCAGCGGATTGTGAAGATTGTCATTTTTGTTCCGAAAAAAATAGTTTATGTCAAAAGATAAGTGTTTTACTTTTTTTGTATGTTAATGAAGACCTTAGAAAACAATTTGACTATTTATTTCAAGTGAAGAGTGTGTATAATTAATTTTACAGTTGAATATCTTTAATTAATTAATTAGCTCTAACTAATTAAATTTCCCAAAGTTGAATATTTTGTTTATGTATATCCCTTAATTTTCAATGTAGTGTTTAAAAAAATATATTGCATGAAAAAAACTGCAGTAAATTATAATGCTGTAGATAAAGGGTTAAAGGGAACCCATTTTACCTCAGTTAAAGAGGTTCAGACAAAAACAGAGAACCTCCTGGAGGGCCTTCCAAAACCTCATTCTAAAACCGTTACCAGCAGTGACAACACCGAATGCAGAAGTGTGTGAATGCTGAAGAGAACTACTTTGAAGGTGATAATATCACGGAGAACTGATTCGGTATGTACATTGATTTATTGAACCAGTCTCCTTTTTTTATTATGTGTCACACCTTGTACTCGCATATGCATAAAGCATTTATCAACTGTGTTTTGTGATCGTAATTAAAAGTTTGAGAAACATCAATTTCAACTAATAGAAACAGTGAGAATTTAAAAAGTATACATTTTTAAATAAAATTTTAATAATCTACACCAGACATTTTAATAACAAGTTTTCCTCGCTGATGATCACATTCACTTTTATTTCAGCTCATATTTGATTTGATTTTCCATTAGCGTCGCACTTTGAAGGAACACATAAAATATAAGTGTCGGATCCCGTAAATTCGCGCCTCGATAGATTGGCAAAGACGACACTTGAGGTGCCCCTTCCCTCTCCTAAATTCCACACCAAACTTTGTGTGATCCACGACTTATTTAACATACATTAATTCCTCTACATGTAAGGTCCTCAAATTAAGTTTCGAAAATGCGGCTATCGACTACGCCAGCCTCGAGTTCATGATTATAACCACTAGGATATCGCGCCCTGACTGATCTGGCATTCCACTCTACTAACTTTCACAGCACACGAAAAGGAGTTATGTGAAATTTAACATGTGTCAATGTGTCGCGACCCGGTAGTTGCAGGTGTAGGAGGGTTCGAAAAAGAAGCAGACAGGATTTTAAAAATTTATACTTTTATTTTAGATCTAACACTTTATGAATGATTTACAGCCTATTCCTTAACTTTTAGAGCAATCTTTCCATCCTTAAGGGAACATGGTACGATTTGAGCAAAAACTTTTAACTTTAGAATTTTCAAAACTTTTTTTGTTGCCTCCTATGTGTGTATGCTACGTAAAGCAGAATTTGTGCTCAAGATTTCATAAAAAGCTAGCAATTTAATTTTTTAAGGAAAACACTTAAAATTTGTGAAGTGATTTTAAAAGGCTACTCCTCCTATAAAAGTTTACGTACAGCCATGAAAATTATATACAAGTACGTCAAACTACGTATAACAAAAGCTGGTATGGGTTTTACGTTAACATGATTGGTATTTATACAATACTTCTTTTTATGAATGCTTATTGAAAATTCCTTAAAAAATGTATAAATCTGAGTTCAATTATTTTTTAAAAAATAAGTATTGCTTTGATGAAAAATGCATACCAACTTTTGTTCATGTACTATTAGCAATAGGTAAAAAAAATTCAAAGCATTAGGCACAATAGGAAAAAAAATTCAAAGCATTAGGCACAATGGAAAAAAATCCTTGGCATTTTAAATGAATAGTTATTTTATCTTTCTCAGGTAAGTAAGTTTATTTTGATTTGTCATAGGTATGTGAATAAAAACAAACGTGAAAGCTATCATAATTCTGCCCTTTTAAAGTTTAGATCTTTCAAATTTTGTGAGGTTATAGAAAAGTATATGAAGAATAATTTAGGCTAAAAAAATTATATTTGATTTTTTCACTGATTTTTGTCAAATGAATCGTACTGTGTCCCCTTAATCTAACTTATGAGGTTATTCAAAATAACTTAGATCGTATCTTTATTCAATTCCTTCTCGAACCACGATAGCTTGGTACAAATCCACTGCTATTCTAAGACGAATATTAATTTCAATTTGTGTGACTTCTCAATCGCTATTCACTCTACTATTCCGAGATTTCCCGATTAACCTTGCATACCACAATGCCAGGGTTTAAATAGCATTTACATTTGCATAAAATTAAGTCATCTCTTTGGAAAGCAGTTTTTAAACTAAAATCACTGTTAAAGAATAGTTTCCCCAAAAGGATTAGTGAAAGTATTTCGAATAGAATCCATTAGAACTTCTTTTATACGTAGGCGTTCAGTGGCAAAAGGAATCAAATCCACGACTTGAAAACTCCAGTCACGCATGCATGACCATGATGGCAGTGATACATCAGCAACATCTGGTCCCACATTCTCGTGTATTTTGCGATATCTCCTGGATCAATATTTTTCTTTTGAATAAATTTCAATTTCTCTCGTCTATTTTATTTCAATCGTTCATGTTCTACAAAACTCCAATTTCTTACAAGACAAATTAACTCATAGTCTTAATAATTATCTCGAATTTTCTTTTACAAATGAAAATTACAACTTTATCTAACACATCCTTACAAAATACAAAAACACCATTATAAAAATGTACAAATCAGGCAAGCATAGCGACAAACTTCAAAAAAGGGCTCGAACAGTGGAATTATTTTTGCAAAATGTGTTTAACAAATTATTCACGAAAATAATAATCACTTAGACAGTAATATAGTAAAATGATTCATTTAGAAGCATATGCTATAACTACAAATTTACTTATATTAAGATACAAAATTAATCCACCAAAAGCTATTTTAGTAGCTACTTTACTTTGAAAAATATAGTCCAATGAAAAATTCATACAACAATACAACAAATACCTAGTAATACAACAAAAAGCAGGAAAGATCAATTAAATTTTAATATGCTAGTTCTCTTCTTGAAAGATCTATTATATGGCTTTTAAACTTTATTGTAAAATTTCGTTTAATCACAACATATAACACAGAGAAGGCTTTTCCAAATTTGGAAAACTTAAGAGCACCCTTTTATCTTAGTACTCCAAGGTTGCCATTCTGTTTATTACAATATTCTTCTTGATAATAATTTTTTTTAATATACATACTAAATTTTAATAAAAATTTAAGGCAATATTTACGATGCTATCCAAAGTGTTTTATAATCGCATTGTTAACTTTGATACAATTTTTAAAGAGGCATTTAAAAAACGACGTGTTAGCAACTTCTGAACTGAAATGAAAAGTTTATAATTATTTTTTGTTTATATTTCAGCTAAAATTATCGTTTAAAATTAAAGGTGAATATGTTACTTTTATTGAAATTCAACCAACCCCACAGTTATTTTCTATTAATTTTAAGGTCACGAGCACTATACATTTAAAGTGCAATTTCTTAACATGTATTAACTTGTATTCTTATGAAACACTTATTAACGTTATTTAATGCTCGGGGAAAAGTTTAATGAGCACGTTCATTAATAACTTCTTTTGTAATAGTGCAATAAATTATTTCTTATGTGAAATAAAAGTAAATAAAAATGTAGCTTTCAATATAGGCATATCACTCAATTTTCTTCGTCCTAAATGTCACAGTAATCATTACATTAGGTCAGTGCTTCTCAAACTTTTAATATAGGTGACCCAATATTCGATTATAATTTTCATCGCGCCCCCTTTCATACAAACTACAATGTATTGAATTCAATAATACTATATTTTGACGCTAAAGCTACAAAACGACTTTAACCTCTAAAGTGCCACAGGCGTATATAAAAGTCTCCCTCAACCGTTTCGTTGAATTCCCCGGACGTATATATACGTCTTTCCGAAGTACGATCCTTTCTGTGCACTATACACTTTTCTGTGCACTATATTTCTGTGCTATCCATAAAATTATTCCGAAGGTTTTGGAATCCAATAAAAGGACCTTGGACAGTGTTTACTTATATATCAGGAGACTTCCTTATTTATTCTTTTTCTCCCACCCCCTCTCTAATACTTCACATACGCGCACCTACAGGGAGAACGGAGGCATTGGGGCGCGAATCGCGTAACTTTTAATCGGCAGTTAAGGGATTATTTATAAACCGTACAAAAATTATCAAGATAAGTGTTAAATTTTGTATGTAATTTTATGTATGACAAGCCCATGGGGTCACTGGTCATTATTAAACATTCTTAATTTAGTATCGTTAAATTATTTATAAAGTACATTGTGCAGTATAGTGATACATTTATAAGTGTATTATGTTAGTGTTAAGTGTGTGTGTGTGTTTTATTATGTCAGAATGTATTTTGTTTACTTTCAGTAAATTAATAATTTTTTAAAATAATCTTTGGTTTTCAACTTTTTAATATGTTCGATCCCCCCTCGAAGGGTTATCACGTCCCCCTAGGGGGTGCGCCTCACAGTTTAAGAAACACTGCATTAGGAGAATGTCTGATATTCCTCATCAACCCCTTAACTAGTTTGCCCGTACACTGTAGGGCTACCAAAAGCTGCCCACAACCAGTCTGATATTTTCTTCTTTCTATCTTTGATTTGCACGTGTTTTTAATTCTTATAGGAGATTATTAGTGTTAGTATTTTTATATAGAAGATGCAGTTTGTCCATAATTCTGAAATACTTCTCATCCGGGATTTTCTTTGTGGTGAAGGCGAGAACTTTTCATTGAAGACAGGAATTTAGATTCTTGCAAATATTCTATAAGCAACAGGGATTAGCTAAGCAATGTGTAGTTTGTTACTTCAGAAGAAATGAAAATGGAAAGATAATCCACAAAAAAGCCGATATTATCTGTGTCCCCTTTGCAATGTAAGGCTTAGACACCAAGCTTCAAATTGCGTGTGCATACATATATGCACACACACACACAAAATTCTCACCCATTCGAAAAAGAGATACGAACATGAAAGTTTTTGTAAGTAGGAGAGAAATTCATTTAAGGTATATTAAACATTTTCTTCATAACATGCATATTGTACTTATAAAAAGCAAACCCTTAGAGAATTTTGTATTCGATAATTATAAAATAGTGTGAAAACTTTAAAATTGAAAATTAAAATAAAATCCTTCCATTTTCGAATTCTGTGTTAAGTATTATGATTAGTTATATGCAATAAAAAATGTGTGTGTGTGTGTGTTTTTTTTGGAATACTTTGGGCAAAAAAATTGACTTAACGGCTTAATTTGTAAAGCCACTTGCTTCGACGAAACTATAATATATTACCATGGATGTTATATCTCAGCATTGGAATGTGTGCTGTGTTTTTACTCCATCCGGTTGAACTCTAGCAATTCGTTGTATTTCCAGCTATACAGTCGTTACCACTAGAAATTAATCATTAGCATATTCCTCTAGTGAGGAATGTGCATATGCTATTTCATTCAGTCGCATAACTCCTTAATGCGCTGTTCTTTTTGTACTACTTGTATATATATTTCCAATTTCATTAGCTTCAAAACATGCATTCAAAAATATATTTGCATGATTATTTCAATTGGAAACCAGAATTTGTTTTGAACAGTTTTTACATAAAAAAATATTTTTAATTTTTATCAAGTGAAAGCTATAGTAACGCTTCACTGTAAAGCAACACAAAGGTGACGAACCTTGTAGTTTGCAAACTCACTCCAGTGCCGAGGGTGACATCTCAGCAGACACCTCCCTCTCCTAATTACAACAACACCATACCAATTGGAAGACATTGAGAGTCGACAGATTTAGCCCCCTCTACAAGGCGGGTCTTCAGTGTCTCCACGACTCACACCTACGTGAGTGAGTGAATATTAACGTCGCACTGTTTAGCTACACGAGGGCTTTTGGCGATGGACCACGTAATTTTGAACCATGGTCATGTGACGTGGACTCCTAACTACCACACCACACCAAAGGGAGGACGTTTGAGCTCTCGACAGATTTAGCGAGCATCGCTCTCCTTGTTACGGGCTCATCGCGCTTTCTATTAATTTTCCTCTTGGGTTCTTTGGGGCCGAAAAAGGCAAATTCTTTCCAACCAAATCCAGAAGCGAAACGTGACAATGCAAATTAGGATCCTTTTAAATAGCAGTAGTTTAACGTAAGCGAGTGATCTTTTGGGAAGTGATTATGTGAGTCTGAGTTTAAACGCGTAAGCTGAAGCAAGCAGATATTCCAGTGTCAGTTATCCGGGAAAGTGCGTTCAAGAAAGGTGGATACCATTCCACGCGAGATAAGGAATTTACCTCGAAGATTTGAGAGAGCTGTTGCTACCTAGGATATAGAGGTAGGACTGATCTACTAAGTATTAGGAACTGTGTATAAACAGAGGTTAGGTGTAAGCGGTAATGCAATTATAGTAGTCAGGATCGCGTTTATTTGGTAATACGTATTGTGTGTTTTCTCACCTTAGATCCGCTACATTAAAATATATAACTATTATCATTGTTAGTGTTTAAGTTAAGATCTTAATAAAGAGATATTCCGCCTGGAGCAATGCCTGGTTCTTTATTCACTCCCACAACCCTAGGTCACGAAGATAACTTAGAAGTAAGGCATCACCCAAGGGCGAATGCTTTACACCCTAATCGGCGGGTCTTTAGTGGTACTCTGCTCGAACTCGTGACAAAACCAGCCACGATCCGATACTTTGACCACTTGGCTACCGTGGCCCTCGCACCCGCAACACTCTGGCCACGAGTCTATAACCATAACCACTAGACTGACACGGCTCCAATTTTTTTTATGAAATATAGGCCTTCGATGTTTTGACAAACAATAATGTTTTCAATCCATTGCAATGATTTCTCTTACTTTTTAAAACTTTTCTAGTTTAAACAAACATCAAATTATTGAAGAAATTTGAATATGGACAAGCATTCTAATATGAATTAAGAAATGTAATTTGAAGACAAGATAAGTCAAAAGGAATGAAGGAATGTTAATTATCTGCACGAGATGCAACCTCTTCACTGTGACGCATCAAAAGTGCCGAATTTCAGCTGAAGATATGACAATGTGACTTAAGTATCCACTGACACAAATCAAAATATGGCAATGTCGTCCGTAATCATCTACCATCATCTGTAATCCTCTAACTCGCTGACAATTTACAAATTATTCGGTAGTGATGTTCACTTGAATTGAAGCATAGTTCTAGCTTAAAGTGCCAATTTGGTTGGATGAAAGAAAACCGAGTTAGAGAAGAAAGACCTAGAGCATAGTTCATTATTATATGTTAACTCAGAACCATATTAATCGAAACTTATGTTTTCAAATCATTAAAAGAGTGCGAAATTGTACAATGAGAAACAATAAAAAAATTCGATTGCAGCACATGAAAAGTTTTCTCATTAGAAAAAACGGATATATTATTCGTCTTTATAGATCATATATAAAGAACTTTGTAATCTAATCAATTTTATTAAATCAATTGTTTTGTCAATTAAACTGGAAATACACTCTATCTTAAATATATTCTTCCCGATAATGTTTATTCGAAATTTTCATTCTAATGGAATTAAGAATACCAAGACATGCTGGAAAGAGTAAAATGCAAAAATTAAGACACTTTGCTTTTGGCACACATATATCTTTATAAATTTTCAATAGAGCTCAGTTCTTTTGTAATCTTAATAAAGATATTTTAGAAACAATTGTTACGAAACAAATTTATTAAAAAAAAAATTTTTTTATTTATTTTTTTTTTTTTTTTTTTGTCTGTTTGATTTAAGTTGGACATAATTTCTGAGTTCTCATAATACATGCTAATGTTTAGATACCACTTTTTGAAAAAGAATCTGTTAAATATGTAAAATATTTTTTGTACACATATAAAATAATACACAAAATATTATGAACCTATTTTTTAGTAAAATATTAAAATATTTTCTTCAAAAAAATTATAAAACTTTGAAAATTTGTATTCCCCTCCCCCTTACTTATTTAAAAAAAACTATGCACTATACTTAGGTTTAAAAAAAATACGCTCACTATGTTCACATGTATCACGTATAGAAGTATAAAACATTTGGAACCATATAGTTTTTCTTATAAGTGTACTAAATGCAAAAAATTATGCTTTGGAGAAAAAGTGAAAAAAATAAAAGTAGCAATGTTTTCACATATCATTCATTCTATTGACAAATATTTTCCTGTATATTTTTATATACCTTAGAATGATATATAATTTTAACATTCTCCAGAATTACAAAAGTAATTTTAAATTTAATTTTTTTCCTTTGTTATAGCTGAACATGAACATAATTTCATCAAACCTATATTCATTCAAGATCCATTTTTTATAAACATATTTCTTGAATATACAAAATATTTTACATAAATATATAAAACAAAATGAACGAAACATACTCAAATAGTTTTTTGATAAAATTATTGTATAATTTCTCAGAAAAAACCGTAAAACATTCAAGTTTTTGAAAATCTCGATTTTTTTTCCTTTATCATGTAAAACTAAATTTTCAAAACAAAACAAAAATTAGACATTAAAAAAAATAGTATGGTTCCTTTCTAGTAAAAGCAAATTAATGGTTTGTATCCATCAAACACACAAGAACAGCTATCTTTTAAAATGTGTCAAAGAAAAGTTTATTATTAAGTATTAAGAAAGCATTTTAAAGTTATTTTATCAACGCGAACATTTAAATGTAAAATATTTTTAGATTCAGAAAAAATATTCACTATTTTTTAATAATAAAATTGAAAAATCGATTTTTTGAATGTATATGATGTCCTGGACTCCTTTAAACAAATTTTTAAACAAATAATTGTTTCCAAACCCTATTTAAGTTCAGATAATAAAAGATTAACTCTCTTTAAGTTCACAAATAAAAAATAAAGTAGTTTATAATTGCTTATTCCGCTCTTTTTCTTCCTAAGCTTTTATACTAGTTTATGCCTCATTTGAACTCAATTCGGCCGAACACGTTTTAAAGGTTATAAAAAGGCTGACTTGAATGAGAAGCAACAATAAGAGAGTCAGACAGCTCCTCGATCATCTAGTCCTCGGAGAGCTTCATAGGAAAACAAGTTTTTCGAAAACAACCCTTTAAAGAAAAGAAAGAAAAGAGATTTATAAAGAGGAACATTTTATCATGTTTTCACACAAGTAGCAGTTAAATCAAGTATGTGCTTAAATGCGTCAAATGTTATTAAAAATAACTATTAGACTTTAAAAATTTTATGAAAAAAAAACATTTCTTGATTAATTGGTAACATTTTCTTCATATAAACAGTTTGAAAATATATACGTTTCACTCTGTTCCTTTAGAAGATTCGAATACTATCCCACAAATGTAAAAATTTTCGACTTAAAAAATTGTAACAATAAAAAAAAATCATTTGTCTCTTACTTTTTGTTTCATTAAAAAAAATAACGAATTAATTTCCTGTCTTATTTTAGATTATTTGCTTATAAATATTATTTATGTTTATTAACTTAGTTTTTTCTTAATTGAATTTATTTTATAGTTTTCAATGCCTTCTTTTTCGTTTCCAAAAACTATCACCTTCTTATTTTAGTGCATAATTCAAATTATCGACAAAATAAATACAAATAAAAAGAATTTATTTCCCCCCCCCCCCCCAAAAAAGTATGAATAAAACCTGTTACTTTTCAACATTATAATATGGGATTTTATACTATGAAATTTTTTTAATTCGTTAAATTTGAGTCCAGCTTTTAAATATGGTATAGTATAAGACAATTATTTGTTCTAAAATACAGAAATACGCAATTAAAATAAATAACTTCATTTTTTTTCTTTATAAATAATACATCCCGGAACAACGAAATTGCAAGGGAAATACTTTGACAAACCTTCAACAAAGAACAATTTTTATGAATATACGAATTATCTAAATTATTTACTACTACTTCTTATTTATATTCCATACGCAATGGTAAAAAACACAAATAAAGTTCACTTAGATCATTGTAGAAAACTGATTTCAGTTTGTACCACAAACTTGCATTAGGCTAACGCTGCCAATCTTTTGGTTTATAGTATGTACTAAACAGATAATTATTGCCAACTATTTTTGAAATTTTAAGGTGATGTCATAAAAGACGTGTTGTCATTTTATGTATTTAATATTTAATTAACCTTAATACGTCAACCTGTATCATTTTCAATTTAAGTGTATGTTTTTGTGAATTTTGCTTCATAAATAAATGAACTGATTTAAATCTTAGTATGCAAAATGAATTTAAAATGTTTACGCGTGAAATCAAAAATTTGACTCCATAATATTTTGAAAATGTTATTGTTTACTGTTTACAGGTATCATTTAATACAATACGTCAATAAGAGTCTCAATAAGTTTATTAAAAAAGATCAAATGCAAACCTTGGATAACATTTCATTAAAAACTTGTGTATTGCTTTTCTTATATTTCTCTTTTATGCTCAAAAAGCACAGAGCCCCATGTTTATATAATCTAAATGCTTTCACTAATGCTGTCCTCATAAAGAAATTATAAGACCACTCTAGTATTGAACTGTTATAATTTTAGTTCAAATATTGGAAATAGGATATTACAGCATAATCATTACCATTAAGGTATCCGACTACGTTTGGAACTTTGATTTTAAAAAAGTGCATAAATGAATAATTTTCATGATATTTAGTGTCACTTGGATTAGAATACATGTATAAAATCGTTTTAAGGACATTTTGACAAAATAAATTATTTAAGTACATTTCGGCAAAAAATTAACTTAGAATAACCTTTTTTCAAAATGTTCTCCTTTTGTGAAAAATGCTTCTATTATATTAATATTTTGCCTGTATATAGCTCAGACCTCTGTACAGAGACTCAACTATGATTTTTGAAAAATTCACATTATTTTTAGAGTTACAACCCATTGAAATAATTATCGGAGTTTTTTTTTCTTAAAATTTCTCCCCTCTGTTGTCGTAAAGCATGGATAAACCCACTTCGAAGTTATATAGTTAAAAAATTCTAGTTGAGCCTCTGTACAGAGGTCTGAACTATTTACGGGCAAAATATTATTATAATAGAATCTTTTTTCACAAAAGAAGAAATTTTTAAAAATAGGTCATTCTATTTTGATTTTTTGTCAAAATATTATACTTTAATAATTTTTTATTGTTATACTATTCTTAAGACAATTTTGTGTACATTTTCTAATCTAATTGTCCCTAAATATCATGCATATTATCCATTTATACGCTTTTGCAAAATCACGGTTCCAAACGTAGTTGGATACCTTAAGTAACGAAAACTTTTAAGAATGTACTAAATCAGTGGTCTGCAGCCCCCAGTCCGTGGACCGGTACAGGTCCGTGAATGAAATACTACCGGTCCGCACAAAAAACATGTATTTTAAATAACATATATGTGGTATATTTTTCATGCGTTTGGGCTACTTTTTATGAAAATCACTTTATATTCCTTGCTAAATCACTTTATATTAATTTTTTGGTGTAGCTATATTTTATACTGAAGTTATATATACGATTAAGTACAATTAAAATAAAATTATTAAATCAAAACAGTCTAAAATATTTATTTATTTATCCAACGCCCGTTCTTGGCTTCTTGACCATTTGACGCCGAGCCTTCCAGTACCGACAGACCATGTCGTCAGCCGGGTATTCATCGAGTTCAGTGCATTGGAGAAGGTGGTTGCCATCCATTCTGGCATAGCCGCAGATTGGGCAGGCCTCGTTAGCAGCCACGCCAAGCCAGTGGAGGTATACTCACAAAAAGTCGTGTCCAGTATTTAGGTGGAAGAGGGCAATAGCCTCGGTTCTCTCCAGGTGCATCGGGATTTGGCCCACAGTGGCCAGAGTTTCCCTTGGCTTTCCAAAACTCTTCTTTTTTGGGGGTCATAGCACTATATATGTCAATGTATGTGGAGATAATGATCTTTGCTCTTCTGAGGGTCAAGGAAACTTCCGGTTGAGTCAACTCGGCTCCCTGCTTGGCTTTTTGATCAGCTCTTTCATTGTGGAGGACCCCAACATGACTTGAGACCCACTATAAGGCCTCAGTCCACACAAATGAGATGAGCCTAAAATCTGAACAATCGATGTCCTCCCCATTCAGCGGGTCACGATAAAATTAACCAACGTTGACCGATCCGCGGTGATAGAAAGATTGGGGAACACTGCACTAAATGATTAAATTAAATAAAAACATTAGAAATATAAATGAATACACTGTTAATTAAATGTTTCATTTGTTTGAAAGCCAAGAACAAAATAAAAATTAATATAACATTTACCCATCATTTTTCCAGATAATTTCAAACTCCCTGTTTTTATTGAAAAGACCAAATGGCTGAGTTTGCAGTGACTTCTTCTCCCGCGAGTAACAACTATTAAAAGATAGGAATAAAAATGTTTAACGACCGACTCGAAAAAAGATTTTCCTTTTCGTACCAGGATTTCTTATTCGAATGTGACCATTTTTTTTTTCAAATCTCCCTGCTCCCAATCTTTGCCCACAAGGCTACTAGGGGTAACTCACCCAACAACATTTATTGTTGAAGGCTCAGTTGCAGAAACAATGTGCCGTCTTATAACAATGGTTATTCCGATTCATAGGCAGATTAAAAGTGCCTATTATCCTTCTTCATAAGCTCAACAGCCTTTTGCTGGCCAAGGCTGACTCGCTGATCCTCCTCCAGTTAACTCTATCAGTCACGATGGCCTTCCATCGATTGAT
The DNA here is from genome assembly GCA_019973955.1 of Trichonephila inaurata madagascariensis. Lineage (NCBI taxonomy): Eukaryota > Metazoa > Arthropoda > Arachnida > Araneae > Nephilidae > Trichonephila > Trichonephila inaurata. Next base: position 19,907 of record BMAV01026940.1, read on the forward strand.
TTCTATGAGTTTGAGGTCCTTTTCAACATCGTCTAACTATCGTGATAGAGACGCGGTCGTCCTCTACATCTTGACCCTTCAATATTCGAAGAAATTACTTTTTTTAGTGGGAAAAGTATCGGTAAAATTGTTTACTATTAGCATAAAATATGCAACACAATATTTTTTAAAGTTTTTCCATGTCGTTCAGATCTGTACTTCAACTTCCCCATAGCAAAATATTAACTCTTTCTTTCTTAAATAATTCCTGGGTGCATTAGTTGTATAGCTGAAAGCATTGTCCAGTTGAGATATCCTTAAGCACCATCCAATAAACGGTATAAGGTGGCCATAAAGCAGAATATTTCCCGAAATTCGTAATTTATCACATCATCCGTTATGACTAATGGTTCTTCAAACCATTACTAATTCTCCCTTCAATTTATCAACTGTGGCTTTCTTTTGTATCATTTCTCGAGTCATTCCATTACAGTTAGTAACCATCCACCCTCGCGAACCGTAAGGACTAAATTTCTTTCCCTCATAAAATATATAATTCGCTTCCCTCTTATTGATCGTTGATATTTTTCTTGTCCATTTCAATCTTACTTCTCAATGATGTGTTTTATTGTTTCCTCTATTTTATTACTTCCTCTATTTTATTATTTCCTCTATTTTATTATTTCCTCTATTTTATTATTTCCTCTATTTTATTATGTCCTCTGTTTATTTTCATTTTTTTTTCAAAAACGTTTTAAAATGTCAAGAGTCGAAAGACTTTTTTTTTTTTTAAATTAAAAATTAAATAATTATCAATCTCGTCTTTTATTGTGAAAATACTTTTGACAAAAAAAGGAAAATTCCTAGTCTTCCTGATCTGGTTACATCTCTTTCAAATTTACATCAACCTCCTTACAAAATAAAAAGTTTCTCACTCTTTGCACTCATGTTACTAATTATTCCTCATCATCTTCATATAAATGGTAAATAAGAAAATCAAAACCTGCACCTTTGCTTTTCAAGTATTTCCTGCACCAAATACGAGCGCATTTAACTTATAAAGATTCATATGAGATGAAGAATACGCTTAATTTCTCCGGCAACCTGATAACTTCTTAACAGGAATTCTTAGAAATCTTAGAATTCAGGAAATCTTAATTAATTCTTAGAAAAAGGAATAAATTTAATTAAAATTTAAGTTAATCTTTTGAGTCTAAATTAGTAGAGAAAGCGTTTACCAATTCACTTTAAATGTGCGGATTAAAAACTTGCATGTGTCTTCAAAGATCGGATAATTCCTAAATGGTCTTCCTATGACTTCTTAATGTATAGTATTACATATCTCCAGTAATGATACAAATTATGTGTGACGCCTGAACTATAATTATATTAAGGTATCCGACAACGTTCGGAACCGTTATTTTGCAAAAGCGCATAAATGGATAATTGTCATGATATTTAGTGTCTTTTAGATTAGAATACATGTATAAAATGTATACATGTATAAAGCACATTTTGACAAAAAAAATTATTTAAATACAATATTTTGACATAAAATGAACATAGAATGACCCATTTTCAAAATATTCTCCTTTTACCAAAAATGCTTCTTTTATAATGATGTTTTGCCTGTATATAGCTCAGACCTCTCTACAGAGGCTCAACTAGAATTTTTGAAATATATAACTTTGATGTGGACTTATCCATATTTTCCGACAACAGAGGGGAGCAATTTTAAGAAAAAAACGCCGATAATTATTTCAATTGGTGGTAAGTCTGAAAATAATGTGAATTTTTGAAAAATTATAGTTCAGCCTCTGTAGAGAGGTCTGAGCTATATACAGGCAAAATATTATTACAATAAAAGCATTTTTCACAGAAGGAGAACAATTTGAAAAAAGATTATTCCAAGTTAATTTTTTCCACAATATTGTATTTAAATATTTTTTTTTGTCAATATGTCCTTAAAAGAATTTTATACATGTATTCTCTAATCTAAGTGACACTAAAGATCGGGAAAATTATCCATTTATGCGCTTTTTTAAAATTACGGTTCCGAACCTAGTCGAATACCTTAAGTCATGGAAAAGAAATAAGTTGATTTGATTCCTGTTTATACCCCTTTAGCTTATTATATTTTTTTAACCTTTAATACCTAAATGTCACGATGTGAGAATTCATATACTTACTTTTATTTTTTATTCCAACATAGCAGCCCATAGTCAGATAGTGCCGTATCTCTATGTGATTCACAAAGATTTCAGTTAAAAATTCATTCCTGTATCACAGATTGTCAAGTCATGCTTGCTTTCTTAATTTTTTATATTAGTAAAAAATATGTAAATAACTTCCCTTTATATGTTCTTACAAGTTCACTGTGTTGAATAAAAACCCATAGAAAAATCTATTGCGTGTCATAATTAGAAACTTCATCTTTGTTTCCATAAATTATTATTTTATATGATTATATGCAGCAATTATACATACAAGGGTAAAAAAATATATTCCGGAATTATATAAAAGCACATAAAACACTCTCATTATTAGAGACATATTTATTGGTTCGTGTTTAAGTTTATTTTTAAGTTCATTTCAATTCAAAGGTCAAAGCAACAAAAATAAGACATTGAAAAAGGATTTCATTTTTTTAATTCCTACTATTAGCTCACACTCTCTATATATTTATTTATTTATTTATCTTGGTGGAATTTTCAATTGTTAATAAAGTACATTTTAAAGCGCTCAATTGAGCTGAAATTTAATATACCTGATTATTTTGGATGACAATACAATAATTTAATTAGAATTAATAAAAATTAATTGATTAAAACTAATTATTTAAGGAATTACAAATGCAGCCACGTTGGCATCATTTTTGGCGAATTAGCGACCATTTTTCCGACCTGTGTCAAAACTTGAAAAAGTTTTTTTCTCACGTTTTAAAGCATTCAGTTGAACTGAAATTTTACATACGCGATTGTTTTGGATGACAATACGATACTTAAATGAAAAGTAATAAGATTAATTACCACTTAATGTTGTGATTCTGTCCTATGTATTATATTATTCTGTCCTATGTATTGTCCTATGTTATATTAATTGTAACTATTTAATAAAAAGTAGCTAAAATAAAATTTTTCTTTTTTGATCTAAGTAGGAATTGACTTAAAATTTTGTTTTTTATATTACTTGTTTAAATTTATTAATGAGAACATAATTAAAATAATTATATATTAAAACATGTTCTTTTCGGATAGTCAATAAGTTTGATGAATTTCAATTTGAACGTCTGTCTGGTCTGGTCTGATCTGTTTGTCTGTCTTTGCACGCTCTCATTCTCAGAAAAATATTAAATAAATGCAAATAAACTTTAATAATAATTTATAATAATACTTTTAATACTTCTATAAACGTAATACTTTAATATATAAGAGCGTTTCTAAGGAGAATCCAAAGAAAATTTATAAGTTTAAAATTTCGTATTTCATTGGAAGTAATATATTGTAAGTATGAGCTTGAATCTCATAAAAATTTGAATGAAAATAAATTAATTAGTTATACGTTTGAGCAATAACACCATGAACAGTATTACAGTAAAAACATTTAATAAAAGAAGCTTTTGCAGATTTTTCACACAAAGATTTTGAAAAAAATCGATTAAAAATATATATAATAAAGGAAAATTCGAATAATACCCTCAATATAGAAATTTAAAAACACCTGCTAAAAAAAACTGATTATTTCTCATTAAAAAAAAATTACCTACAACAACGTTTTTTAAAAAAATTATTCGTTAAATTTGTAACTATTTTTATAGCCTAAATGTTAACTAATCTTGGGTTAAAATAATCTAATTAAAAGAAATAAAAAAACTTCCTGCAGACGTAATATTTCAATATATTGAGTTTATTGACCTAAAACGAAGTGTCATTTAAAATTATTGCTTAATTACCACACATAAATTTTGTCTAAAAGTAATTTAATTCAGTTGGCTTTTATTACATTTATTACAAATGAAATGCTACTTTCGAACAATAATTTACTATTTTTTCAATACCATAGCTACAAAAAAAATGATTTCCATAGAAATAATGAAAATGTTTGTTCTACACTTTTATACTGGTGAACAAGAAAATAGAACAAATCTTCCTAAGAATATCAATCTTCCAAAATCAAAAAACTGTTAAACTTATTCAAAAAACTACAAACAAAAAAACTACTTCAAAAACTTATTCAAAAAACTACAAAATTTAAAAACATTTTTGTTGATGGAGTTTTCTTTCGTAAGTTATATTTTCAATGAAAAGTTACCATAAATAACGAAATAAAATCTGAAAAATTCGCATACATTTTTAAGTTCATTTAAGGTAACTAACGTTCAACATTTAAAATAAAGCTAATTTTTATTAAATTATGATTGAAATGTGACACACTTAAAGAATTAAAGCTACAAATATTATCAAAAGAACCTTTTAAACATCAAAATTAATAATAATTAATATACTTGAACATCAAAGAAACTTTTTTTTGTAGTTCCTCTCAATTGAATAGTTTTTTTTTCAATGTATCCAATTGAAGTAATTTTCTAAAAGAAGACTGTAATTTGAATTAGGCAAAGTTTTGAAATTTAAATATGTGCATAAATGAATTCAATAAATGTTTCTTTGTGATACAAACAAAAAGGAATTTAAAAATTCTCTTTTAAACCTTTTTTTTATTTTTTGTTAGTTGCACCTTTAATACGTATAAAATTCCATTTTAACTACCTTCTTATAAAAAGTATATTTGCTTTAACTTCAATTTTAAATATTTATTAAAATGTTAAAAAAAGACGGAATATTTAACATTTTCAATCGTTTCTTTATGTAATATTTCCTACCTTATATAACATTTCTTGTGTAACTCTGCATAAGTACTTTTTATGTAAGCTGTGTATAACTTTTTTTGTGAGTTTCTTATGTATTTCTTTTGTAAGTTCCTTATGTATTTCTTAAGTAAGTTTGTTATGTATGTATTTCTTCTTGTCTTTCTTATTTCTTCTCATTTTTACACTTTGAGTTCCTACAGAGTATTAATTTAAAGTTATTGCTAATATTTAATTGTTATACTTTAATTTGGTTTTTCAGGTGAATAAAATTTAATAAAAAATGTGTGATGTTATATATATATATACAAGAGGGGAGTTGAGTTGTCCTGGTAGGAAGTTTACCCCAACTGACATGTAACGGGCTAGGGATTCATCATATAAATATAAATATATATAATTCAATCACAACACAAGAATCAATCAAAAAATCGAAACCAAATGAATCCTATTACATAAAATCCCATTTCAAAATATCAATGGCGAATATAGAAGACAAAATTCCAACGTTTTAAAACAAAATTAAAAAATTATAAAATAAAAATTAATAAAATATCCAAGTGCAACCTCGGACTTAGGACCGATAAGTGGGGTTAAACTAGTTTGATGGCGCCAACCTTCCCCCTATTGCAACTTGGTAAATTAATCGTAAAATATCCAATTCTCAAAAATTTAAAAATTAAAAAGTTAAAATTTGAAAATTAGAGTTAAAATTAAACCATTAAACTTGAAAAATTAAACTATTCGCCATCGCATTCTGAAAGATATATTAAAATATTAAAATTCTAAAACAATTAATTGCATAATATGTGAACCCTCGAACACCAAAGATGACGCACTCATCTTTAAAATAGTTGTACAGGTAGAAAAAATGTCTAAAATCCGAAAGTTCAAATTAAAAACCAAGTATGTTCACAAATGAATAGCGTAAATCATTAAAAACTCACCAAAAAGCATTCTATCAATAATTCAATTCACAAATTTTGAACGATTTTTCTCTCATATTTAATACAACAATTACCACTCCTATATTTTGCTCACAACACCCACTAATGCCATGTCAATCCAAATGATTCATAATCTCACACTAGAGTTTAATTATTTGGTATTAGATGCAAATCAGATTGCATGCAAAAAAAGTTGTTTGATTGGTCATAAATAGTACTCACACTAGAGTTAAACTATTTGGTATTAGATGCAAATCAGATTACATGCAAAAAAGTTGCTTGATTGGTCATAAACGTTTGATTGGTCATAAATAATTTTAAAGTGTAGTCGTGTAAATATTGGTCTATATGTATACTATAATGTATTCTGTGTGTGGAATGCACATATTCTTCACAGCTGGACCACTAACAAGCTGACTTTGTGGACCTAATGTTGTGTGGTGGATTTGTGCTTATGAGTTTAAAAATATTTTTAAGAAATATTTTTGATCTATGTATGTAGCACGATATATATATAT
>BMAV01026940.1:47156-86283 GCA_019973955.1 Trichonephila inaurata madagascariensis
TTGATTAAAACTAATTATTTAAACAATTACAAACACAGCCACGTTGGTGACTTAGTGACCATTTTGGCGACTTGTGTCAAAACTTGAAAAGGTTTTTTTTCTCACTTGTTAAAGCATTCAGTTGGACTGAAATTAAAAAAAACAATACGATACTTTAATGATAATTAAAAAAACTAATTACCACTTAATGTTGTGATTCTGTCCTATGTATATACATATTTATATTAATTGTAATTATTTAATAAAAAGTAGCTAAAATAAAACTTTTCGTTGTTGATCAAAGTAGGAATTGACTTAAAAACCATTTTTTTATATTACTTGTTTTAATTTATAGTTACCTGAACACAGTTTCTGCAATTGAATTAGAAAGTGCAAAAAAAGGAATGTTAGTTTGATAATTTGAATTCAGAAGACAAAATGGAGGGAAAGCAAATATTTCAAGAAGTATATCAAGATTTATTTTCGATTTATCTTTCTAATTGCTTCTTTCAATTTTGTGCAGAATTTCAACCGATAAATATTCGAAAAGCCGCCTGTACCTGTTGAAAGTTCGTATAGAAGCAATCTGTAGCATGGATTATGAATAATTTAAACATTCCATATCAAAAGTTCAAGGACAATAATTTGTACAATAGATATGAATATTTACTCAATGATCTCTTATGGTTGTGTATAGTTTGTCATACATTATAATCATTCTCCAAAGAATCTCTTTTCCCGAAATATAAAAAAAAGATTTGAATGTTTTCATGTTTACACAAAATTTAAGAAAATTTCATGAACACTTTGATTTTTTTAAAAGGCATAATACATTGAACAGCACATTATTTTTGAAATCCTATTTCTATTCTTGCTAGATTTCAAAACAATTTATTTTTTCTAACTTACTTTTTCAATTGTTCCGTTCAAAATAACATCGGTGAAAAATAATATTTTAAGGTACTTATTATTCAAGCTAATTTGAATATTTCTATTCATTTTTGAGAGCGAATGTAAAACCTAATAAATTAGCTGCGCTGAAAATAAGGAAATATCATATTTCCATGTAAACACAACACCGTTTTGTCTAGAAGCATAGAACCACAGTTAAAGTCCTTAAAAACACCATAAATCATAGCATTTGGAAAATTTTCTTGCGTTCTCACTAACTCTTTTAACTTATTTAAATATCGCCTCACCCAGGATTCCGTGCTCTTTTGACTATTCCCAAGTATTGTAACATGTTGTCCCAATTTTCTCCGTAAAAAGGAAATCCAATGCATTCAATAAAGAATTAAAATTGCTACTAAGTTCACTGAATTCTTACAAATATTATGAGTGAGCGTGTTTAAAAAATCAAATTATTTATTATTTATTTCTTTTGAACAATATACATAATTCAGTAACAATTTTATATATTGAAAGCCGTTTTTATGATGTTAAGCTCTTCAAACAGAGAGAAACTAGAGTAAAAGGCTTGAAACTGGGCAAGCGTGTTGCTTTTGTTGAAAAGAGACCTGCTAAGAGCTGGTTTTGAAGATGTCGACATTCGAAGATGAAGGATTCGAAGATCTCTCTTTCCCGCAAAAAATGATCAAACACACGCAAGGGATCGTGAATCAGCTTTTTCCCTGAAGTAGCACTTAGCGTATTCGTTGGGGTACGATTAAGGTATCCGACTACATTCGGAACAGAGATTTTGCAAAAGCATATAAATGGATAATATTTATGATATTTAGGGTCACTTAGACTAGAAAATGTATAAAAAATTGTTTTAAGAATAGTATTACAATAAAAAATTATTTAAGTACGATATTTTGACAAAAAACGAACATAGAATGACCCATTTTCAAAATATTCTCCTTTTGTTAAAAATGCTTCTTTTTTAATAATATTTTACCTGTATATAGCTCAAAACTTTGTACAGAGGTTGAACTAGAATTTTTGAAATATATAACTTAGAAGTGGATTTATCCATGTTTTACGACAAGAGAGGGGAGAAATTTTTTTAAAAAAACGCCGATAATTATTTCTCTCTCAAATGGTTGTAACTCTGAAAATAAGGCGAATTTTTCAAAACTCATAGTTGAGCCTCTGTACAGAGGTCTGAGCTATAAACAGGCATAATATTATTTTAATAGAAGTATTTTTCACAAAAGGAGGACATTTTGAAAAAAGGTTATTCAAAGTTAATTTTTTGAAGAAATATTGCATTTAATTAATTTTTTTTTTTTGTCAAAATGTCCTTTAAACAATTTTATACATGTATTCTAATCTAAGTGACACTAAATATCATGAAAATTATCCATTTATGCGCCTTTTTAAAATCACGGTTCCGAACGTAGTCCGATAACTTAAGCCGCTTTGAAAATCACTATCGTAGAGTAATAAGAGGCGATATGTTAATGGCGAAATTCCCTCTGCATGGAATCGTTATTATATAATCGTTCTATTATAATAATATTTTGCCAGTATAACTAAGACCTCTGTACAGAGGCTCAACTATGAGTTTTGAAAAATTCACATTATTTTCACAGTTGCAACTAATTGAAATAATCATCGGCGCTTTTTTCTTAAAATTTCTCCCCTCTGTTGCCATAAAATATGGATAAATCCACTTTTAAGTTATATATTTCAAAAATTCTAGTTGAGCCTCTGTAAAGTGGTCTGAGCTATATACAGGCAAAATATTATTATAATAGAAGCATTTTTCGCAAAAGGAGAATATTTAGAAAATGGGTCATTCTATGTTCATTTTTTGTTAAAATATTGTACTTAAATAATTTTTTACTGTAATATTATTCTTAAAACAATTTTATATACATTTTCTAATCTAAGAGACACTAAATATCATAAATATTATCCATTTATACGCTTTTGCAAAATCACGGTGCTGAACGTAGTCGGATACCTTAAATTCAATTTTTTATGGTCCCCATTTTTACTAACTATACCTTATGTATAAAGAAATTTATTACCGCCACAGGAAAAACTTTTCATACTTATGAAAAGATTAAAAATGTTTTACAAAAATACTGAAATATGTTTTATCTAAAAAGGTTGGATTAAGTAAAAAAAAAATCCAAATTTTTGTTCTAGTCGAAGGATAAAAAAACTTACACAAATCATTTCTTTACAAGCTTTATAAAAGATCACACAAGTAATAAAAGCCTAGTGTTCTTTTTATATTTGAAATCAAAAATTGAAAACTATTTACATTGTTTTCTGCCTTTGTGTGTTTCTCTTTTTTTTTTTAATTTTTTTTTTACTTTATACCTGATTTCATCTCAATTCGATCATATAGTACAGATATGTTTAAAAACTGCAAACACAAATAAGAAACAATAAAAGTGACAGATAAGGCTTTCAATCCTTCAGACCATGAACAATCTCAATGGAAAAGAGGTTCACCATAAAATTTTCTCTTAAAGAAAAGGAAGAATGAAGATTTTTGAGGCAGTAGTTAAATCATGTAGGTGTAAAAATGCATGAAATACAATAAAAACTAAACTTAGTATTTCACCAATTGTAAGAATAAAACATTTTTTGGAAGATTGTTAAAACATTTTTTTAAATCTATTTTTAAAAATGTTTGAAAATATTTGTAAGTTTCTATCCGTTCCCCTTAAAAGAAGAATTCTACTTTATCAAGATATATTGCGATATAAAAGTTATTTTTTTAATAAAATTATAAAAAATATTTATTTCTTCCTTTTGTTTCATTATAAAGAGCGAATTATTTTTATGTATCCTGTATATTATTAACTTGTAATTATTAGTAAAGTATTTTAAGGATCACATATTCCTTGAACTGAGTTTGCTTACGGTTTTTAATTTTTTTCTTCTCATTCCAAAACTTATTGTGTACTTATTTGAATGTATTGTTACGTAATCTAGGTTCGAGGATTTTATGCAGATCAGTCGCAAAGAATAAGACAGTTCTTTAAGAGCGATGAGAATTTATTGTAGAAGATCCAATCCTTTAAATACAGAATTCAGCAGCAATATTCACAAAATAAATCTCAGAAGATTTTCACACTTTCAACAGCAACTCAGACACAATTATCGGTATTTAAAATACACGTATATAAAAGATTATTCACAAAAATCAATCATTCAACATCCGAAGTAATCACTAATCTCTTCAACAATCAGAACAATACTAACTGATCGCTAGTAAAAACCAGATTGACTAACTTTCGGCGAGCATTTTCTCTATTTATATCCCTGGAGGATTATTCGAGAAAGATCCGCTTGCGTCATAGGTCTTGAAATCAGTGGATATGTCTACTGATTTCTAGAAAAATCCAGAGGGTTCCGAACTCGCCAAAAATTGTCCCCAACATGATCACCAAGTAGCCAAAATAGACGCCGAATTGATCTCCAAAAATGACGCCAACTTGGGCTCTATCGCCAAGATTTCGCCAAGTTCCCATTGAATCACCATTATAATGTAAGGGATGGCGATTGCTTTCGAATATTACAGTTTTAAATAAATTAAATCTAATTTAGAGTAAGATAAAGGCATTACACATCCAAATACAAATTATTTACACTATTTCACACAAAATTAGTAACAGTATCATTCAAATTAAATGTATTAATCCTTTCGTGGGCCATTTATTTATCCTTTCAATTTCCCGCAGTTTTCTATGTTTTATTAACAATTAAACAATAGCATTTAATGAAATATACTCTATTTTGCCGAATTTTATGTTTACATTTAAATTTTAGGGGTGGGATAAATACTTCCCAAGTTTTTTTGTAACTCATGGAGCCCCCTGGTTCCGTGAGACGCAGTTTAAAGACCACTGATTTAAGACATCCGACATGGTTAGGTGATCGATTTTTCAAACGTTGCTTATAAGAACAATTTTATTGTGTTAAAGAACAAAATAGGTTTAAAAAGAGTCGTAAATATTAAAAAATAACCTGTTTTCACTCCTTGTTTTTTTTAAAAAAATATTATTGTTATAAAATTCTGACAAAATTTTCAATGTTAAGACAAAGAGCATAAATGAAGATACAATTGAACCTGTTTTTGTGCGGTAGATAGGGACCACATAAAAATAAACGCACAAAAAATATTTGAACATTTTATAAATTCTTATATATAACAAGTTAATTCGTGGAAATACCATAGATTTTTTTTTATGCGGTGGATAAGGACCACATAAAAAAAGTCGCATTTATAACATATGCCAACTATTTACGAAATTTATGTAAGAGTAAACTAAGTATACGAAGTATAGTAAGAGTATACTTCCATAACAAAATCAATAATTATATATTACACATGGAAACATTTTTAAAACATTTTTTCTCTCATTGTATACACGGAGAAGTTTTCAAAATGCACATACATAATTCATTCCTACTCATCGGAATCCAAAGCACTCATCTCCCTGTGATGAATAATTTCAGAATCGCTTTCGTCACTTGAAGGTACAATTACAATTGATTTATTTTTTGGCAACATTGAGTAAGAGATAAGTTTTTGTAACGAAGATCGGTTAGTCAGTTGCTTTTAAATGTCACAATAACCAGATATACATGAATGAAGCTATTTTTGGAATTTATACTCCTTTCTTAATTGGTTTCTATTTTGAAAAAATGTTTTTCAATTTGTTGGAAAGCTGGATCTCTGGATATTTTAATATTCTCTCAAAGAATCCGGTTCTTTTTGTCCGTCTTCATAATCTATCAAATTATTGATAGTGTCATTGTCATTGAAAGTTTCGTCTTCAATCAAGCGCGGGTTGTTGAAGCGTTAAGAGAAAACCACTGGCCACGCATTGTCGAGAAATTGTTCATGACAAATGAGCAGAGCATCTTGAAATATCTATATGTACATTTCAGTGGCGTCATATCCCCCCTCCGTGATACGGAGGGGGGAGCAGGACTCTAGGGGCTCAAGAGTTGACTAAAGCTAAATACGTATTTACCCAATTTACAAAATATTAAAGGCAAAATTTGACTTTCAGAGGGGGGGGGGGGTGAGGGCCCTAACATTCTCCGTTACGGCATTTGTAAAGATATCAATTAGATAGAAAACATTGCAGTGGCAGCAAAGACTTTGAAATTCATATACCGCATAAAAAAGATAGCATAAAAAAGATCGCACAAAATAAATCGCACAAAAATAAAATCGCATGAAAAATGATCGCACTAGGTTCTACTGTACGTTGGACATAATGCAATTTTAATTTCAGTGACATAAATCTTGATCCATCTGAAGTGCCAGAAATCTCAGGATAAAAGATATTTTAAGAAATAAATATTTTATGAGCATTCAAATTCGACATTAATGATTTTTCGTCAAAATTACTTTATGTTCTAAGCTAAAAAAGGCTATAAACTATAATTAAATAAGAAATTCATGAGAACTGCACTCTAAAGAGATAATTGCATAAGTGTTACAGCTTTCATTGAGCATATTGGATTGTTTCGGAGATGTACCTTTTTTTGTGCCCAAATTATCGTGACAATTTTATTCTTCCCAACACACATTTAATTTTTTTTTTTTAAGTTAGATAAAGTAAATATCAAAAAAGCAACTTAAGATTTTCCAGTTTAAAATGTTATTTCTTCTTCTTCCTCAATACTTATGCGTCTTTTTTTTCTAATGGTCCTAACACTTAAAAATCACCTTTTCAACCTAGTTGGATACTTTAAATGGGGGGGGGGGTATTTTTACATTTTTACTCCCTTTTTCTTTAAAAACAAGAACAATCAAAGCAGTTTTTTGGCTTAAATTTTCGAACAATAATAAAATAAATAATCACGGAAAAGTTTCTACGCCTAAATGTTTAAGACAAGTACTTAATTAAAAAAAATATGTTTTTAAATATGTATAATTTTTGTATAACTTTTTTCAGATTTCAAAATGTAAGCATAATGTTTAAATCATTTGTCAACTTCATCCACTACTGACTTTCGAAGTTATCTCAGAATAAACTAAATATAAACGTGTAAAGGTTATCAATCCTTGCAAGCCAGAAAAAGCCGATTGTGATGATTTGGCAAGATTTATATTTCCTCGAAAAATTCACCGTTAAATTTTCCAATATTTCGAAATATTTCTCTTTATATAGTTTAATCCCAGATTCCTATAGTTCTAAAATTACTAGCCGATGTGCAGTTTTATACAAAACTTACCCTTTACCTCATCCCCTTAAAGCTTAAAGTTGTTTTACTTTGAAAATATGGTTTCCGTGGAACACAGTTTGAAGACCACTCTTTGCAGCTGTTATAAGCTGATTAAGCTTTAAATATTTAAACTGAGAGATTTTTCCTAGAATGAAAGTTCATTTTAAACTTACAAAATGTTGTCATTTTATATTTAAAATCTTTAATTAACATAATTTATTTAAACTGTAATTTTCTGCCATTTTAAACTCAAGCTGGGGGCCATGTGAATTTATATACATATAAACAATTAAATAAAATAACTGAATTATAGTTCTATGCTTTATGAATATAAGCTTCTAAACGAACTTAGAAACTAATCCATTCTAAGTATTTTAATGCATACATATTTGTTCACCACATTAAAATTCGAATCAAAAAATTCAAATTTGCACATTTCTGAGTAATAACATCATAAACTGCTTAATATAAAAACACATTTTAAAAGAATTTCTCTTTGTGAAGATTTTCATCAAAAATTCCAATAAATAAGTTCAAAGAACACTCTTAAAAGAAGCGATAAGATTATTTTACTAAAAGAATCATATTTATCTCTTACCACTTTCTTTCAAACTTATTCATTGAAGTTGCAACTATTTTTTACACTCTGAAAGCGTGATATAATCTAGGTTTAATATAATTGAACTAAATTAAAACACAGGATCTTCTCTATAGACGTAAACAAATAATAAACTTTTGCAATTTTTTTTAAACAATATTGCAAACAATTTTACAATTTGAATTTTAAGTTGTTTTTTTTATTATTATAATTTTTTTTTCTTTTAAATTTAAATGTTTACATTGATGTAAATGCAAACGCTCAAAAACAGTTCAATAATAATACAAAATTACAAACGTTTTTTGTAATATTTAATTTAATTAAAAAGACTCCCCTTTTCTTTATTACCCAGTAACTGATTTACTTTGAGGATGTGGTGCTTGCTGCACACTTCTGCGCCTGAGCTTGTTGTTCTGAAGAGCATTACAAAACCTGAAGCAAAAAGATGATCTCTCTCTTTCTCAGGGTGCGTAGCAACATTGCTTACAACGTATTTTTTTATTAAGGTCTATAACAAATTGTTAACCCGTATCGTTTCCGATTCTTTTATGTTTTGACTTATTTACTCCAGTTATATGTTTGTTTTAATTAAGTTATAGTTAAAATTATGTTATTACCATGGAAGAGCGTTAAAGCCGGTTGATTTGTATAGATAATCTTCAGTTAAATGAAATTAGTTTTTAAGAGTTAAAGAAGGAGTGTATAGAGTGGCTACCATTTTGCACATTTACGACTTAGATTTCTTGCCATCCAGTGTGATGACTCAGACTTATCGACCAATTACATTTTCCTATAAAGTGCAAATTCGCTATATCTCTACTTTTTACAGATACTTTTTCTTTTTAATTTTAGTTAGGATATAATTAATATACGTATAGGGAGAAGTTCTGTACTTTTATAAGTGTTGATTTGTTATAAACTATTTAACATTTTTATACTTTTTATAGAGCACTTGTTTATATTTTTCTTACTTTTTACTTGCGAAAAAATTGACTAACAGCTTAGGTATTAGTTCTACTATACATCCAGACTAATTTGATTCGTTGGGATAATTACCTAAAACAAATAATAGAGTTTCGCAATTCAAAAAGATTTGTTGATTAAGATATTGTGTTTAAAATATAAATGAAAATGGGACATTAAAAATCCATGTACTTAAAAAAATATGGAACATTAACGAAACATATACACACATATCAAATTTTGATTATCTGCATTATTTAAATTATTAATAATAATTCCTTGTGAAATTTGAAGCATTGCATCTAAATTGAATTTCAGACATCATATAAGTCTCAATCAGCTCTGACATAATATAAATCTATTACAGTATATTATTAATTTTAAGATAAATAATGAAATAGCAACAGTATATGCTGAATGATTTCCGATAGTATATTTACTCGTCATTTGCGAAAGATTTATTAATTTTAATTAATACAAAGGAATTATAAAAACTAACTAAACTAAAATACGAGGGTTATTTTTAAAGTAAAGTCCGTTAGCATGTATAGTTTACGAGTGCGCCACAACAAGTTTCTGCGTCACTGACCAGCATCCTTTGCGAACACACTCGCACCATTTCTGGCTCTGTAGCAGTCGTGTAAGATTCGCTGTGCGTCTTTAAAATTTTTAAGGTGAGTGAATCACCCGCCAAGTGTGAGATACACTGTGTTATCCATTTTTTGACTGCGAGAAACATGTAGGCTGCAGACATTCATAGATAACAGATGTTTGTGGCACAGAAGCAATAAGTGACAGCAAAGTTCGAAAATGGGTCAGAACGTTTAAAGATGGGCGAACAAACGACCATGACATAGAACGCTCAGGCCGGCCCTCTGTAATCACTGATGAACTGATACATGCAGTTGAAACAAAAATCCGTGAGAATAGGAGATTTACGATAACCACTCTTTCATATTGGAATTTCCCGACGTTTTTTGGTCGGTGGTGTACAAAATTGTGACCGAAGACATCAACTTTAAGAAATTGTGTTCTCATACGTTAATAGAATCTTTTGGCTGGGAGGTTTTGGACCATGCACCATACAGGCCCGACCTTTCTCCGAGCGGTTTTTCCACCTTTTCCAGTACCTCAAACACAGTCTTGGCGGGAAGCGTTTCAGTGACAACGAAGAAGTAAAAACCGGCTGTGAACTCTTGGCTGTCCGCCCAGATGGTAGACTTCTTTGAAGAGGGTTTTCAGAACTTAGTTTTAAGGTATGACAAGTGCATTAATAAACTCGACAACTATGTAGAAAACTAGGCAAAAATATGTAAAATTCTAAAATAAAGGTTTTTTCGAAACAAAATATTGTCGTTATTTTTTTAAAAATAAACGGACCTTACTTAAAAAATATAGCCCTGGTACATTTCTCTTTAAAAAACTGTTTTTGAGTTGAATAATTTATACAATAAATATACAATAGGAGTTTTAATTTTGCTTAAAATCTGATTTCTTCTCAATCACAAGGGAAATTTTCATACTTCCCAGACAGACTAATGGTTTTTCTTACTTGCAGAGAAATAATTTGCCAACAATATTGGCAATTTTGAAAGAGGTTAAAAAAAAATAATAATGATTATTTTCGTCACTTAAAAGAAAAATCCGTTCCGGCTTAGAAAAACGCATTATCTTCTATGAGATGAAAGAGATAGATTGGATATTAAACAACAAATATATAGAGAGAGAAAGAATGCATTCAGAAATTGTAAACCATTCTTCAATTTGATGTGTTGTTAGGGTGCTCTTGTGTGAGTTTTTGATGATTTACGCTAATCAGCTATTTAGTACTTAGGATGTTTGTTTGTTGGTTTTTTGAGGTATTTCATTAGTGATTATACTATGTTTTTAATTTAACCTTTCAAATTTTAGATATCTTGGTGATATTTTTTTCATTTTAAATATGGGTGCATTATCTATGACGTTTGGTGGATCAGTTATATTATTCACTTAGTTGCTTAAGAATTTTAACATTTTTATGTTATCATATCTTTCAGAATGTAATGGAGAACAGCTTAACTTTTCAAGTCTTAACAATTGTAAATTTCAAATTTTTGACAATTTGGATATTTTTAAATTGGCTTAATAAGTTTCAATAGGCGGAAGGTTGGCGCCATCAAACAGTTTAACCCCACTCATCCTTCCTATGTCCGAGATTGCATTTGACTATTTTATATATGCTTTTAATCTTATAAATTTTTATCTTATAAACGATGGTATTTTATATTCTAGGAATTTTGCAACTTGAAAGTTTTGACAATTTATAGAATTTTGATTATTTAAGTGTATTTAAATATTATATATATATATATATAATGGATTTAGATATTCTATCCATTATTTTCAATATGTTTTTGCTCAGTATTATTAACAAAAAGAGGGAAGGTTGGCTGGACAAAAAACATGTTCAACCCCACTTTTATATAAACTATTTTATAAAAAAGAGCTCTCCTAAGTCAGAAATGTTTATAATACTGTAGCATCCATATAATTTTAAATTCTACTATTTATATAATCTCTAAAATATCCTTTCTAAAATTTTATGCCTGATTTATCTTACAATTTTGATTTTTATTTCAATTTTTAGTATTATTGATTATTCATCTCTCTATAGTAGATAATTGTGACTATATACACACACACTCACATATATATATATATATATATATATATATATATATAACTTCACAGCAAGATCACTAACATGCTGTCTTTGAGATCATATTGTTGAGTGATGGTACTGTTTACAGAAGTAACAAGACGATTAATGTATTTGTGATGAATATAAGTTCTTAAGAAGTTAAAAGGGTAGTCAAGATCTAAGCAGGAAGAATTTCTTGATATTATTGAATTTATCTATTTCGTAGGTAGTGTGACGGGCTCATCAAATTTTCTACTAAATTCTCCTCTTGGGTTCTTTGGGGCCGAAAAAGGCAAATTCTTTCCAACCAAATCCAGAAGCGAAACGTGAACATGCAAATTAGAAACCATTTAAATAGCAGAAGTTTAACGTAAGCGTATGACCTATTGGGAAGTGATTATGCTAGTCTGGTTTAAGTGCGTGAACTAAAGGAAGAGAAGAAAGCCGTAGTTGAGTGTGAAGCTATCCGTGACAGAACGGTCAAGTCAAGGTGGATGCAATTCCACGCGAGTTAATCCAAAGTTATTGAGGATCCGAGAGGATTGTGATTAAACAAGAGATTAAGGTAGGATAATTCTAGTATCCATTAGTAACTGTGATGTAAACAGAGATTAGGAATAGAAGGGAAAGTTAAATATAGTGGTTAAGATCGTGCTTATTTGGTAATACGTATTGTGTGTTTTCTCTCCTCAGATCCGTTAAGTTATAATATAAATACTATCATTGTTAGTGTTTAAGTTGAGATCTTAATAAAGACATTTTATAAGGTCATGAGAGACAATGCCTGGTTCTTCATTCATTCCCACACCTCTAAATCACAAAGTTAACTTAGGAGGGAGGTATCACCCACGGAAGAATACTTAAGTTATCATTTCTAAGTAAAAAATTCAAAATAATATTTCTGAAAATCGATAAATGCAAATTGTTGCTCCATAAAGGAATTTTATTTGCATGGAATTTAAAAAAATCCGTTTTGTCAAAAATGTTACTGACTACATGATTGTTAATAAGATGTAAGTCTAAATCCAGGAATTTAACCATATTAGAGCTAAGGTTAGTTTTAGGAGATTGAGATAGTCAGGGTAAAATGTAATATGTGGTTTGAATTCACTATTTTTACCAAAAACTATTACATTATCTATATAACGATAAAGCAAGTAATATTCATTAATAATATGAACAATTTTTAAAAAAATACAAATACAGGTTAGCTAAACAATTACTAGCAGGACCACCTTCAGGTAGCCCCCTGATTTATTTATAAAGATTCTGATCAAAAGCAATGAAATTTTCTTTAATACAGGGTTAACAAGAATATCAATTTTTTCCTTTTTGATTGAATTATATCATTCATATTTATAGTAAATTAAATCTAGAACCCTTATCATATCATCAATATTGAAAGAATTAAAAATGTCGTCGAAGTCAAAGCCATGCATGAAAAAAATTAGCATATCTTTCGTAACTCTGGCAATCTCTAATCTATTTTTAATTATTACTGTATGTTGAAAGTCATCAATGATATTTTGAAGAAAAGATTATAAAAACTTCCTAGACTTCGTGATATATGTATTGTACCCATTGGTAATACTGCGGAATTTTATTGGACTTTTGTGAAATTTTAGTGTTAAAAAATGCGGGGGTATTTAATATTTTTAGATGAATATTCAGTCTTTTGTTCAAAGCCAAAAGACGATTATCATCTTCTCTATTAATATGAATTAACTTTTGAAGTGCGTTATTATTTAAAATATGATCACTTAATATTTTACTATAAAAATATTTAAAGCTTATGGTATAATTAGCAGAAATTTTATCAACTTATTTCATCACGAAGTCCTTTTGAATATTCTCTATTGATGTTTTAAGGTCTTTATGCATTATTTCATTTTCAACACAGAAATCTGATTTTAAATTTCAATTGATACAGGAGATCTAAATTAAAATCCTCAATCGGCATTCCGTACTTAATAGCAATTTTAAGATAGAAGTTATCTAAATCTCTTGTGATTTGTTTCATAACGATGGATTTACTTTTTGCGATCATAAACCTGCAACCATTACCTTTTTTCATAAAATTTCTCAGTAAATCATCATTCAGGATGATGAGGACAACATGCTGATGATAATCAATATAATCATGGTATAAATTGCATTTGCATACCTCCGGACATAAGAGCTCCAAGATTTGCCAAGTTTCTTCTTGTATTTGAAATTCTTTTTAATAATAATATTTTTCATAGGTAAAAAGTATTGATATTCCTGTTGCAAATACCATACTTTTAAAAGAAAAATAGAAACAAAATGAACGGTTATTTTTTTTTTTTAATTCTAGAAATCACCATGTTTAAATAATGATAAAAAACGCTTGAAGGATTTATTTGAAAAGTATTAAGAAGAATATGCCTTACATATTATAAGCTGTGTTTATGGCAATAAAACAACTGTATACATCATTATCAAAATTATCTATATGCTCTTAATTTGTTGTCATTTCGGAAAGCCCACAATTTAATTCCTCACATTTAAAAAAGGTAATGCATGTGCTATTAATTGGTTGAAGCTTTTAATTAAGAAGAAAGAAAACGTGATATCAGTTTGATCACATTTTTAATTTTTTTAGCATAAACAATTAAAACCATAAAATTTTATTCTGAAGAAGTAAATATTTTATTTTTGCAGTTTTCAATTAAAAACATTAACTTTTTTTAAATTCCTTTAAAATTGATTTATAAAGACAAAATAAAAAGATTGTGACTGCAACAGAAAATAGAATAAAATTTAAGCTTAAGGTAATCGAGTATAGTAAACAAATTATAAATCCAAAAACATTGAAATAAAAATTCAAAATTCTGTAAACAATGTAAAGAAATGAATTAAACTTTTCCCATGATATTTATTCATTTCATTTACTGCTTTGTTTTTATTCCCAATACGAAGAATTTATTGGACGGTTAATGGAAAAAATAATAAATAAATCTTCTAATCTTCCTAATTAATGGCTTGCAAACCGATTAACCAGTTTTTTAAAAATTTTCCTAACCATAAAACCCGGATTTTCCGAAAAGTCCGAAAGTCATTTATATATTTTCTTTTTACAAGTGATAAATAATTTTATTTTTTTGCTGCTATTCATGAGGTATTTTTGTTGTTAAGTACTTAAATTAAAATTAAAAGAAACCCTATGCATTGTATAAGCGAACTAGTAATGTTTAAGTAGTAAACTAAAATATGTAGCAAATCGGAATTTGAGTAATCTAAATCATAATAAATTTTAAAATACAGAAAAAAAATTAACAGGTAGTGAGTATTATTATTAGGGGTAATTTCGCTTATAGAATATGACCTGTTATGCTTTTTGTTACATTTATATTCTTTTCACAATGTGTGAAGTATCGTTAGTAAAACTAAGCTATTTTTCCAATTCCTCTCTCTACTATTACTTCACACTCTCCCTACATATATATATACAGTAAAATAAAATAAAACTGAAGAAGTACTAGAATCTACAGTGCTAAAGCAGGAAGAAATTGGAATTCACCAGACACAACAAATGTAGATACAAAAAAGTCTTTGGACTAAACTGGAGACCTATTATGATTTCTAAAGCTGTCGCTGAATTAGGCCAGCGAATGAGGGTTACCAATGCTTTATGGATCCAACCTTCCCCGTACAGCAAAAATTTCGACATAATGGGGGAAAAAACATCCAAGTTGAAAAGTTAAGCCTAATATAGTATATATATATATATATATATATATATATATATATATATATATATCTTATTCAAGTTTCCAATCGTTAGTAAAATACTTTCTACTCATCCATTCAAATTCAAATACATTTTTGAACGTGTTGTGGATGACACTTGATATTAATACAGTTGTTTTAAATATTAAATCATTAATTAAATTAAAAAAAAGAATAAATAGTAATAAACAAAAATAATAGTCCAACAGCATATATACAAAAGAAAATTATTCGCTGTGTCCCTGCAGCGCAATGGATAGCGCTTTGAACTTCTAATGCAAAGGTCATGGGTTCGAATTCCACCTGAAATGGCCTTATTTCTGAGAATTCGATTTCTTTTTTACTATACTATTTTATTAGAATAATTAAATTTAATTAATAAATATATAGTAATAAACAAAAAAAATAGTCCAACTCCAGAAAAAAGAAAAATGGAAAGGTGCAAGGAAAATCTCTTGTCTTTTCTTTCATATGTATACACATATTTATATTAATTGTAACATTTGATAAAAAGTAACTAAAATAAAAAAAATTTTATTGACCTAAGTAGGAAATGATTTTTTAAAAAAATTATAATTACTTGTGTTTCTTATGTTTTTATATAACTCATAAATTATGAGTAGTTCTTATTGCTAAATTTTTTACCCTCTTTTATAGCTCCTCTTTATTTAAGATATGTTTTACTTCAAATTTATTTTTATATCTTAGTAAAGATAGAACTAAGAAAATTAATCAATTTTTCCCTTCATGACAAACCAACTGGAAACTATGTCGAAGTCTTGCAAGCATTACTTCATTTTCTTATTTTGTGGTGCTTAACTTTTACATAAATCCTGTTCAAAATTATCAACAGTTAAGAGGAAAATCTCAAGAATTCTCTTAGGAAGCATTAAAATAATACAAAATCAACTTGCACAAAATATGCATCAAAACTCGACGAACTAAAAATTTCAATGAGAGAGAGAATTTATAATACTTAAATTTATTTTCTATTATAAATTTCAAATCTGGAACATTTAGAAAAGTAATAACTCTATTTTATGTAATCATGATCATTAATAAAAATATTTCTTCAGGAGTTAAAAAAACATTTTACTAAATTTACTTAGATTTTTCCCCCTTGTTTAAACTAAAATTTAATACTTTTAAAAGATTTCTAGTCAGAGAGTTCACAATATTTTCATTATTAATATATTTTTTGCTTGACATTAAGCCTTCCATACAATATAATGAGGCATTGTTAAGACGAATTTTTTTTCAAATTTCAATGAGAAGTATGAAAGAAATTGTTAATGTGATAAAAATAATTTTTTATACAAAAAAAATTGCTTCATTAAAATGGATTACAATGATATGAAGTCTTAAAAAAAAACTTGTAAAAACTTAGTGCTTATGTTACAGAAATTATAAAAAATGCAATCTCAATATAAAATTCATAATCAGATTTTTTGAAAGAATTTTTTTTTTCTTTGCTGACATAACCATTATGGTTAATGACAAGTACTTTAAATTCTAGAGTGAAAGATGTTATATTAAAAGGCTCTTTTTTATCCTTTAATAAAAATAACAAAATATCAGATTTTCTTTTTTTGGATAGTTTCTACAAAGAAACTTATTTTTTTGTTCAATAAAAAAAAAATTTTTTTTAAATAATAACAGAAAATATGGATCATAAAAAATAAAATGTCCAAAAGAATTATAAATTTTTTCTTTATATCACAAACTTTAAACTTGAATAAGCTTGCCTTTCTTTTTTTCATTCTTAATTTATAATGCGTATTATAACTGTTGTTTTACAATTCGAAAAGCTAAAGATTTTTAATATTTTTTTTGTATTAAAAAGTACCTTATTTCAAAATTTTATTTATTTAAGGTCATCACAACACTTCCTCCTAAATGTATATAGTTCCTTTATTGATAACATATCAACAAAAAAAACATTCAGAAACAATCATTTATAGTCCAATAATTTAAAATTCATGGCCAAGTAGAATTACATCATACTAAGTAAAATCTTACTGAACAATTTATAAAATTTACGTTGTTAGAAACTGAATCCCAAATTAAAGTAGAACAATAAAAAAAAATAAAGATTTACAAAACAACAAAATACTCAAAGAATTAAAATAGAGATCTAAAATCAACACTTTATTTGGAAAAATACGATACAGAGAACAGTAATAAAAGTTGTATATTTCGGCTAAAATTAAGCTCTGTAAATTAAATGAAAAATTGTTTAACAGTTATAGATCGTTTTATATCCCATACGTCAGGGGTGCGAACCATTATGGATCGCCATGCCATTTTTTTCTAAAGAAATGTTTAATAATGTATTGACGTGCCTTCAAATAAATTTGACGTGATTATTGGGAAAACAATAAAACTAAATACTAACAACTCAAAACTCTTATTTACTACGAAAAAAAATGCCTTTTGCACTGTATAGTATAAATGTTTAAGTAACATTAGTGTGACTTCTATTGTTGCAGAATAGAGGAGAAATAACTTATGTTAAGATTGTAAGATGTTACTTTTAGCAGAATGCATGCTGAATAGGAATCATTTACCAAAAGGTTTCTAAACATAAAGGGATATAAGATAAAGATATAAAGGATTTAATTTTATTCATTTCTGAAAATAATGACTCATAAGCATAGGTAGATGAAATTATGGTTAAAATGGCATAAACTAGCTTCTTCAAACAGTTAAGTATGCCTGGAATCAAATCCCCGCCACCCCGCGACCAATCACTCGCATTTGTTCGTAATACTTCATTGTGAACTTTGTTATTTGAACGGAGGAGTGCCCAATATATTGTGTCGTGTGCCATCAGTGACACGCGTGCCATTGGTTTGCCATCCCTGCCATATGTTATAAGATTCTGCCCTTTCGTAAATCCTAATTAATTCAATCAAGTATACATAAATGTCTAGAAACCATGCGATATTAATAATACAGGATGTTGACGAATTCTTACAATAAAGTATAAGGTTAATTGTACTAAACAGGCAAGTGAGTGAAGAAGTGAATATTAACGTCAGACTATTTAGCTACACCAGGGCTTTTGGCGAGGAACATAATATGGTGAACAACAATAACCATACAACCCAAAATCGTAAGCAAGTGTTTCTCAAACTGTGGGGTGCTTGCATATTGAAAAATAGAAAACAAAAGATTAATTTTAAAAAAAACTAATTTACCGAAAGTAAACAAACAAAATATATTTTGACATAATAAAAAAAACACATATTTACACTGATATAAGACACTTATAAATGTTCTACAGAATGTATTTTAGGATTAATTTAACAAAGTTAAGAATAAATTTAATGATTACCAGTGACTCCATGGGTATTTCAATCATAAATTTATACACAAAAATTAGCAGTCATCTCGATAATTCATACGATTTATAATTGATCCCATAACTGCCAATTAAATGTTACGTTATTCGCTCCCTAATGCCGCCGTTTTTCACATAAGTACGTGTATGTGATGCATTAATGGGGGGGGGGGGGAGGAAAAGGAATAAATAAGCACACACAAATCCTCTGATATAACTAAATCCTTCGAAAACACTGTCACTGTACTATTGTTGCATTCCAAAGCCTTCAGAATAATTTTATTGATAGCAGTGCACAGAAAAATTCGGAAAGACGTATATATACGTCCGGGTCAATTAACACTTTGTCTGAGGGAGACATTTATATACGCTGGTGACATTTAAGTCGTATTGTAGCCTTAGCATCAAAGTGTAGTATTATAGAATTCAATACATTGTTATTATACTCAGAGGGATGCGATGAAAATTACGATTGAAAATTGGGTCATAAATATTAAAAGTTTGAGAAACACTGTCGTAAACCATTGATCATTAACAGCTGCTTGTTGTGAGAAGAAACTGCAGCTAATGACTGAACTTTCAGGTATGCTACCTTCCACCTTTTTTGTCAATGAGTTGCTTTACCATAAGTTATCGTATTGTCGAAAAAGTGGTATATTCTTACCTACTCAGAGCTATAAGGATCTTGCTGATTAAGAAAGTAAAGTAAAATAAGAACAAGAGTGATCAACACCTATGAGTTTATAGAAATAGCACACATGACGTTCAGAACTCAATTAAAAGATGAAGGTAATCATTATAATTGAGCCCACTCTTAAACCTCTTCAGATTTCTTTTGTTTGAGTTTCAACCGTTCGCCCCTTAAAAATTGATGATGTCAGAAAGATCTATGCAAAGCAGATTGATAACACAGCATTGACGCTTATAATTCATAAACAAAAATAACTTTACACCCATAGCGTGTTTTTTGAACTTTTTTCAATTCGTTATAAAATTAAGTATAGCAGTATGTGAATTGGCCTCTACGTTGTTTAGACCTTATTATGAGAACAAAACATCAATTGAAGTTTTACCTTGGAAAAAATTGTAAGAAGGGAAAAAAAAGCATTTTTGAAAAAACTCTTAAGAAATCTCTTAAGTACATCAAATTTTCCACACAATTCAAAATAACCAAGTACAAAATTTTAAAAACCGAAAATCATTAAATATTTCCTTAAATTACAATTCAATTTTTCCTAAAATATTTTAGTGAATCATAATTATAACATGAAAACAAACTTATAAATGTTTCTTTTTTAAATTCTTCTAAGAATTTAATTTTTAAGAAAATTTTTTTAATTATTTACTTAACAACTCTATCTTTAGGATTTACTCTAAATAAAAATAGAAATTCGCAAAATATCTAATTTGAATGCTTCCCTAAGCCAAATTCTTATAAATTCATAATTCAATACTTTTTTTTTATTTTTATCATTTTTGTTATGTTAGGTTTGTTATGTGTGTTAGATTATTACATATTTTTATATTAATATACTCTTTTAAACTTTTAAAACAAATGATTCAACAGTTTAAAAACAATTTAAAAATTGAAGACTAAATACCGAGGGTTAATTCATTTTACTAACAGTATTTCGGTACAAATTAGTATAATAACTGTTTTAAGTAATGAGAGATAACAGAATTAAAGAGTGTTATATATTTTTTTTTCTTCAAAGATCCTAAAACAAAATAAGATTTTTAGGTGCCCTTTGAAAAAATTATATCAAGAATTTAAACTAAAAAGTTCCCCATCTGATATATCACTGATTTGTTGACAGAAAATGCTTCCAAAAAATAAGAAATTGATCAGGAATAAAAGGAGTCATAAAAACTTTGGAACTCTGCTGAAAAATTTTGATATCTATCTTAAAGATGATAACAACAAAGACTTCATGTCCAAAACTTTGACTGAAAATTAAAATTGGAACTTTTATGGTTAAAAAAAGGAAACGTACTACTTTGAATGTCAACTTTTATTTACTTATCGATCAAACCGACCACTAATACTTTATTTCATATACTCTTTCTATAGCACAAAAATACTCATAAATTGTCGTGGAAAGAAATTGATTAAAAATAAGTACCTAATGTAATATCTATTACCCACTTATAATACCATAAAATGCATTCATACTACTTTATTATTAAACGTCTTTTAAAAAAAAAATGTAAGGAATTTGTGGGGGGAAAACATTTTTTATGAAGTACCGTATTTACTCAAATCTAAGCCACACTATTTTTCCAGTGTTAATGCTACTGAAAATCTTGTGTGGCTTAGAATCAAAGGTAAAACATTTGTTGACTGGAGAAATTTGAGTTTCCCCACCCCTTTAAAAAGTTCAAATGTAACAGTCCATTACATACACTTGTATGGATGACTTATTCCATTCCGCAGTTTATCTCCGGTATTTAATTTACATTAAAAGTTATCGTAAAATATGGATCAACTCTTCAAAGTTATATATTTCCAAAATTCTAGTTGAGCCTCTGTAGAGAGGTCTGAGCTATACATAGGCAAAATATTATTTTAATAGAAGCATTTTTCACAAAAGGAGAACATTTTGAAAAAAGTTTATTCTAAATTTTTTGCCAAAATATTTATTTAAATACTTTTTTGTCAAAAATGTCCTTAAAACAATTTTATACATGTATTCTAATCTAAGTGACACTAAATATCATGAAAATTATCCATTTATGCGCTTTTTTAAAATCACGGTTCCGAACGTAGTCGGATACCTTAAAAAAATGTTGCAAAAACGAATGCATTGAATGGAATGGAAGACGACACTACGTGAAAAACAGGCGACGATGCCTACATCAATTCCTAACTCAGTTGTAACAATGTGAGAGACGTATTTTCGAAACATGATACTGACTGATGGATTATTTATAGGTTCATGTATGCATTTGAAAGTTATTATTACTGGTAAAATAAATTAATTATTTACTTCTAAATATTTCGCATTAAAATATTTTTTTAAAAAATTCTGAAGTATCGGATATTGAAGAGCCTTTTACATAATTTTTGAATTTTTCTCAAAAACTTGTAAAGAACTGGAGGTGCGGCTTAAAATCGATGGTGGCTTAAATTCGAATTAATACGGTAAGTCGGAAACTTGATTTTGCTGCCGAAGATGAAACAGATGAATCGGAAGATTATTTTTCATTCAAAAAAATTCTATTGATAACAAAAAAAAATTTAAGGAAGCTGAAAGTTGATTATTTACTAACGTCGTACTAAAATGGTAAACACAGCATCCCCAGTTTTCATTCTTCCCCAATGTACCAAGATTGAAAAATCAATTCAGTACATAAATTTAAATGCCACATCATTAATTTTCAAATAAAATATTAAAAGTGTTTTCATACTAATACAATTCACCATATGTATATAAACAGAAAGAGAGGGGAAAAATCATTTATTGATACGCCCTTTATTTAAATAAGTTAAGTGCACACACAAATTCTTTTTGCTCGACATATTAAGAATGTTCTAAAGAATATGCGAGAAATTCTAATTTTAACAACTAATTATTATTTTAATGTCGACATAACTTCATTTTCTAATATTGGAGATATGTGACTCTTGTACCTTTAGTACAAGAATCACATATCTCCAATATTTGGACTTTTTAATTTTTTTTTAATAAGATCAAAGCGCCAAAGCCATAATGAAGGAATAACAAAAGGAACGCAAGGAATGAAGCACACACACAAAAACAGTCATATCTCCAGTAAATATACTTCCATACCTTCAAGAAACGGTTGATTAAAGAGTTTTAAATATTGTATTACGAAATAGCTATAGTTCTTATCAAATAACTAGTGTGACAAATATTTTTGGAAATACAACCTTTTTAAAGTGTTCTATTTTTAACATAATGGGGAATAATGGAAGAAGGTAATGTACTCGTCTTACACTGTGGTGTAATACGAATATATTTTTAGTTTAAGAATGCATATTTTACAAAATTAAATTAAATACTCCAAATAAAATGTTTAACTACAAAGTAAAAGCAATTAGTTTTATTTGAAGAATTGTAACTGTGTGGTCGTAAAGTATTTTTACTAAGCTTTAAAAAATCTCCCCATAAAAAATTACTAACCTCTCTTTCTCCTCTCTCTCTCTCTCTGTGTTTCTCTCTCTCCACTCTCTTTTTCTCTCTTTCTCTCTCCTCTCTATTCTTTCTCTCCTCTCTCTCTCTGTTTCTCTCTCTACTCTTTCTATCTTTCTCTCTCCTCTCTCTCTATTTCTTTCTCTCCCTTTTTGTATATATATATATATATGTAGGAGCGGATTATTTTCCCAAACAAGGCCACTAGTATCATCCGTTTTAATTTCCTGTTGAACGAGAGAACGAGTTCAAGACAAGAACTGTACGGTCGAGCCATGAGAATGTGGTTTAGTTAGCTTTTATTTTTGATTTCTACTAGTTCGAGAAGGCGCTATGTAAGCATTTTTCTTTTTATGTTTATTTATGTGTTTACTTAGTCAGCTTGACAATAAATACAGCAGGGGCAATTTCTTTATGTTATTTTCGTGTGTGAAGTAACATGTCTACATGTCTTTGAATATTTTACCTTTTTTCGTTTATTTCTCTCATCATTTATCAATGGGCAAAAAGAAATGCGTGTTTAATGTTAACTTACAATTAAATTATTTGCCAATTTCACAAATCAGTGTTAATTGGTTAGAGGTATGTGATGATAATATGTGAGGTTAATGCCTCAGTTGATTTATTTACTTTATACACAATTGTATTTCTTTGAATTAAGCAGTTAGTTCCTATGAAATATTAATTTTTTTTACACATATCCATCTTGCTTTTTAATCTCAAGTACATTTCGAAACAAGAAAGAGCTGTATATATTCAAAGTATGAAGAGACAATCTGATGATTATTTAGGTGATTAAATGTCATACAAGATAAACTCTTAGTCTATTGCAATTAAAACGTATATATATATATATTCTATTTTCTCTCTTTCTTTCTTTCTGTAAACTTTTTGGTGAATATATAAATTTTCCTCTCTTATTTGTATGAATTTCTTTTTTTCTTTTCCATTAAGTTTTCATATAACTATTAAATCTATTCATCAAAAATCATCATATCACTACAGATGACAGGAGAAAACAAAGAACACAATTGATATTTTAATGGTTTTCCAGAGTCTCGTAACTGGAAAAGTGTTTTGATATTAATACAATTATACACCATTAAAAGCTTTAGACACTTTTTAAATACGAAATTTTACCTAGCTAATCCATAAATTTGAACTCATAAACTTTTTATTTAATTACTAAATTCCAGTTTTATAATGTCCTCATAAAGTTATCAGTAATTTAAAGTGCATGTATACTTTGTGAAGCATAGCAAAATTCAAAGCATTAGTTTCAATACTTACATCATTAAATATCACTGAGGACGATAATAGAAGTGTAACTAAAAATCTGCTACATCCTCACGCAGTGTCATTTAGTAGTTAGTATAATGCGTTATAGCTCAGATTTCTCTTACCACATAATCATCTAATCTTGATTCAAAATTACTAGGTCTGTAACCAATAATACGCTTTGTTGTTGAGATATTAATGTAAGTGCATAGAATCAAATTAAATGCTCTAATACGCAGCATCAAAAGCTCCATAAAAAATTAGGCCGCGGTAGCCTAGTGGTCAAGGTATCTGATCATGGCAGGCATGTCATGAGTTCGAGCCCAGTACCACTAAAGACCCGCAGTATAGGGGTGCGATGAACATTAAATGTGTTGAAAGCTCAAACGCGTCTTCCCGCGTTGGTGTGGCGTGGTAGTTAGAAGAAGGGGGTGCCAGCTCAAGAGTCATCCTCGTCAATTGATCATGGTTCAAAATTACGAGATCCGTCGCCAAAAGCCCTCGTGTAGCTGGACAGTGTGACGTTAATGTTCACTCATTTATTCATTCCATAAAAAAATAGTGTATTAAAACTTATGGAAAACACGGAATTTGTCAAAGGAAAACTACACGTACTATCAAGCTATTCTTCAGAACCCAACTGTGTCATAAAGCAGCAAAATACAAATAAAAGAACTAATGTTTCTTTATTATATTTCTCGTAAAAATTTACATTTGTTTCGATTTGTAAAAATGTTTTTGATGCTTATTTTTTTCTTTATGACGTTATTTTTATTTATTTTGTATTTTGAGGTATTTTTGAGTACTTTTTGTTCCTTTCTTACTTTTATTTGGAGGGGGGGATAATATATTTCTTCTTTATTTTGTAATGATATTCTATAACTTTTTTATTACGTTTAGAATTAACCAAACTCAAAGGGAGTTACCTTTTTTGGATTACTATGCTCCAGAATAAAAAAAAAATGGAAAGTACACATACAAGCTAGATTCACTTAATGCCATACTACATTATTCTATCGCAGGCAAAAAACTTAAAAAATACTATTAATTTTAAAAAATAAATTTCAAATTTTAATCCCATTTCATATTAGTTATAAAACTGATGTTCTGTAATCAGAATTGATTGAATTTTTGTTAAGTAGCAGGAAATTGCTTATGCATTCATTTTAGAAAATAAACACATTGAGAGAAAATTGCTATGTAATTTAAAAACTTTCAAAAAAATATTTAAAATCTTACAATACATCGGATCAGTCATATCAGTTCTAAAAAAAAGTAAATGAATTCATATTTAACTAAACAGAAGTATTAGCAAACGAGTGTTTGGAAACTTCGACCAGACTTTCGGCTGAATTTATTATTAAGTCAGAATACATGTAGCAATTTTAAATATATTATTTCCGTATGATGTATACAATTTTACCCACTGTATCAAGGAGACGTGGGGGTACTATAAATAGCCATCGAACCGCAAGTCCTCTCGTGAGGTGGGAAGAGTGGAGAGATGCCCCTCCCCTACCCGGTATGCGCCCCTCAAGGGCAGGGGGGGGGGGGACCGAGTTAAAAATCGTACTGTCACCTGTATGGGGTTCAAGACTAAGGCCAACGAGAAAGGCGTACAACTAGCTACTTGCCATGATGAATTTCGTGGGCTTGGACCTGACGCAGTCGTGATCAGGTGGTATAAAAAACAACAACAATATCCAGGAGTCATGGCCACTGACTCTTTGCTGATGTTGTTTCCATCGAGTTGTGGGCTCGAGTCATGGTGTCACTTAGGGATGGCGATTCTTTCCGAAATAGATCGATTTTTAAATCGATTCGAATCACAACCTGATGAATCAATTCACAAAAGAATCGATTTCTGAAAGATCGATTTCTTTTTTCAAGTCTAGATTTACAATATAAATATCATATAAGATATCATAATAAACGATCTCTTATCAGTAAAATCGGGGAATTTTTTAGTTCAGGGAACTCGTACAATTATTTTTATTACCATATCTAAGTACCAGTTATAAAAGAAGACATTTTTTTTCTATGTGTATTTGTTATATTAAAAAGTTTAGAAAATAGATAATACAGCTTATAGTTCCCAATGCTTGATATCTAAACTTTTTAATAAAAACAGTCTGTCGCGTCGGCTGGGATCCAAGCGTTTTAACTCACCACTTGCAATGCTGCTGGCAATCGAAAAAAGGCGCTCACAAGGAACAGATGATCCCACGATATTCATATACAACATGGCTATTGAGTAAACGTGATGATAAATAAAATTTTTTTTGTTCTTGCCTGTAAATTAATCCTTTAACCACCAATACCGTAATATTACGGGTTTCAAAGATAGTACATTCAACTAATTTTAAATAATTTTATGGTTTTTACCAAAACAGAAAAAATCTAATGTCGATTTTCTAGGATGAAATATTGATTCACTGAATCGATTCAGTGCTACATATAAATTTTTTGGCCCGAAATATTGATTATTTGATTAGTCGATCTCAGATCACCATCCCTAGTGCCACTGAAGTCCCCCATTCTAGAGAAGATGAAGCTCGTTAAATGTATAAAAACTTTAACTGCTCCCTTTGGCGTGGTGAGAAAGTTTGGAGAGTAGGGTGCTATCTCAGGAGCAGCCCCCGTCGCTTGTCCTTAGTTTAAAATTGGGAGGTTTGTCGGCAATAGTCCTCGTTTAGTTTTAGAATGTGTTAATAAAATAATCAATCAATACCCATATGAAATATTTAAAAGTAGTATTAAAAACTAAAACAGGATAAGAATGTAAAAGTAAAGGAAATAATGAATGCATATGAATATATAACATGTATATGTTTTATTTAAATACAGAGTAATCCTCACAAGAAGCGATATCTAAACTTACTGGAAACATTAGTTTAGAATGTTGAATAATCAACGCAATGTGTCCCAGGGTGATAAAGGTAATTTTGATGAGTTTGGAAGGAAGTTAAATTTAAAGACTGTTGCAATGAGACGGAATACAGATAATGACTGAAATAGAAATTGTTGCCAAAATATTTTATGAATTAACCTTTCAGATTACATTTGTTAGATCATAAATTGTGGCAACTTACTGGAACAGTAAGTATATCAATATTAATTGCTATTCTTCGAAGCATAATGTTATAAAAAGTACAATCTCATATATTTCTTCAAAATAAGTAGCCATTATTTATCTTTTTTCATAAAACTGAGGAAGAAATTACTACAGGGAAAATGAAAAAAAAATTATTATTAGAGATGAAGTTTTGTATATTACTTCACACACACACACACATTAGACACATAGTAATTTAAAGTATCCGATTACGTTTGGAACCGTGCTTTTGCAAAAGCGTGTAAATTGATAATATTTATGATATTTAATGTCACATAGATTAGAAAATATATATAAAATTGTTTTAAGAATATTATTGCAATAAAAAATTATATTACAATATTTTGACAAAAAATGAACATAGAATGACTAATTTTCAAAATATTCTCCTTTTGTGAAAAATGCTTCTAATATAATAATATTTTGCCTGTATATAGCTCAGACCTCTGTACAGAGGCTCAACTAGAATTTTTGAAATATATAATTTAGAAGTAGATTTATCCATGTTTTACAAACAGAAAGGAGAAATTTTAAGAAAAAAGCGTCGATAATTATATATTTCAATTGGTGATAACTCTGAAAATAATGTGAATTTTTCAAAAAAAATAGTTCAGACTCTCTGGAGAAGTCTTTATTTTATATAAGCACACACACACAAAATATTATTATTTTAGAAGCATTTTTTATAAAAGGAGAACATTTTGAAAAAAGCTTATTCTAAGTTATTTTTTGCCAACATATTGTATTTAAATAATTTTTTTTTGTCAAAATGTCTTTAAAACAATTTTAAATACATTTTCTAATCTAAGTGACACTAAATATCATGAAAATTATCCATTTATGCGCTTTTTTAAAATCACTGTTCCGAACTTAGTCGGATACCTTAAATAAGAAATGCAAGAAACTTTCATGTATTAAAGAAAGCTCTCATATTAAAAAATAAAATATAAATTTTAAAAATTTATGTAACCTTTATTTTTATTTATATATAATAAGCGAACTTATTGTAAACTACATAATTTGAAATGTTTTCTACTATTTAATGTTTTTTGATAATGAGATGAACATAAATTAGTACAAAAGCTTTCGTTTAATTTTAAGGTAAAAGTGTTAATACGTACGCATATAATTAACATTATTAGTTTATAATAATTATATAGTTATATTTTATGTCGAATAATATATTATTGTGCTTTTGATGGTGATTACATTATGATTGGTGTAATGAGCGTGAAGTTATTCTATTAGGATGAGAATGAATGTTTTATTCGCTCGAAACTGAGTTTTGCCCTACTAATTAGTTTAAAGCGCATACTTTGAGATTTAATTACTTAGAGTGTCTCTAAGTAGAAAGTGAATTTACGGTAAATGTTATTCGACTCATTTTTGTCTCATTTACATTCCATAATGACCTCTTAATAAATGCAAATATAAATTAGAACTATTCTAACAACTAAATTATTTCTAATCTGAACTGACGTAATGCATTATATTTCCTTTACTTAATGCATTACATCAACTATTTTTTACCTAAAATAAACCATGAAATGCCCTTTAATATATTTATATATGTATTACCAAATAAAATACACAATACACAATATAATTAAAACACACACACACACACAGACATATATATATATATATATTTATTTATTTATTATTATTATTATTCCTCTCTTTGAGACATTCATTACTGTTCTCTTTTCTTAGTTTCATTTTATTATATTAGCAATTTTTCTTCCACGTGTAGTATTAGGCTTAACTTTTCAACATGGTTTTTTTTCCTATTATGTCGAAAGTTTCTGCTGTACGGGGAAGGTGGATCCATAAAGCATTGCTAACCCTAATTCGTAGCCTAATTCAGCGACAGCTCTAGAAATCATAATAGGTCTCCAGTTTAATCCAAAGACTTTTTTTGTACTCATTTGTTGTGTCTGGTGAATTCTTCTTCACTTTTATTTTATATTACTATATATATATTTATATATACACTCATGAATAAAAAAATTAGCGCACCCAGAAAGAGTCGTAAAAATAAAACAAAATTTTAGATACGCTATGACTACTTTGATATAAGTAAATGATTATAAAATAAAAAAAAGGATAATTTATTTCAGAGAAAAAAGCAAAAGATTGATACCCTGTTGTACCCCCTCTAGCGCGAATGCACGATGCAATACGATCGGGCATTAAGGCATACAAGTTCCGTATGATGTCTTGAGACATTTCGTTCCATATTTGCTGTAACCTTGCCTCTAGTTCGTTCAAACTCGTGGGATGTCCAAATCGCTATCCCAAATAATCCCAGATATGCTCGAGAAGAGACACTGGGGATCGGGCAAGTCAAGGAAGAGTAGTAACAGTGTGGAGACAATCTTGTGACACCCTTGCCGTGTGCGGCCGAGCATTGTCTTGTTGAAAAATGGCTCCTGAGAGTCGTTGCATGAGCGGCAACACATGTGGTTGCAGGATTTCATGGACATACCGCTGGGTGCCTCAGATCAATACTAGGGGTGACCGTGTATTGTAGGCAATGGCACCCCATACCATCACACCAGCTGTGGGAGTGGTGTGTCGCTGTAAATCAAAGGCAGGATTGAGGCGTTCACCACGGGGTCTCCACACACGAACACGATTGTCATCACTTCTGAGACTGAATCTGGATTCGTCGCTGATTCCATTCCGCTGCAGTCCTCGTGCGCGGCACCAGTCCAAACGGAGGCGTCGATGGGTGTGCGTCAAGGGAAGCACACGTAATGGGTGCCGCAATCCCAAATATCCTTCAGCCAGGCGCCTTCGTATGGTTCGAAAAGACACAAGGGTCCCTAGTGAAGGTGCTACCTGTGCCTGGATGGCGGCCTGTGAAGCACTTGATTGTACGCATGTATTTCTTAAGATGTGACGGTCTTCTCGACGACTGGTCTGTCGAGGGCGTCCTGTGTCTTGTCTTCGTGTATATGACATCTCTAGGATTCACTATTCCCAACATCTCCTCACAACGCAATCAGAGCGGCCTAATTGACGAGCTACTCGCCTAGCTGACCATCCAGCTTCCATCATGCCAATGGTTCTCTCCCTCTCAAACTGCTACAGGTGCTCATATTGTTTTCGAAAACGGCGTAATGGGATGTCTACCTCAGCTCTTAATTTGTAAACGATTCAGCGCACTCATACAAGCTTTGGTTACTTATCTTATACTCCACGGAAAACGTCGTTAAACGCCATCTACCGGCTATACGTAATGCGTAATAACGCTGCATTTTTAATCATTTGCATATCTCCCCGACATGTACCTTCATGCCAAGTTTCCATACGATCCCGCAATAATTTCTTGGTGTACTATTTTTTTTGTCCATGAGTATATAACTCTTATTTTTCATTTCATCTTCAAGTATCAAATTAATCACCCATTTAT
Source organism: Trichonephila inaurata madagascariensis (assembly GCA_019973955.1). Taxonomy (NCBI): domain Eukaryota; kingdom Metazoa; phylum Arthropoda; class Arachnida; order Araneae; family Nephilidae; genus Trichonephila; species Trichonephila inaurata. The sequence goes on from BMAV01026940.1 coordinate 77,584, forward strand.
TTCTTCCGAACATATGGCCTAGCCAATAAACATGTCTAATTCCAGATCATTATATTTAATAGCACTATATGTCAGCATTAGCTTTCAAGTACACTCATAAAATCAGCGATATATTTACGGCATCTGTATTTTAAGCGGTAACCCACTTAGATTTTCACCGTGCTTTTTCCTCTCTGCTCTTAGCGTCAGAATATGTCTAACTTTCATCAAATAAAGATCATTTTTAAAAATTTAGTCTGATTCTGTGGCTCAAAACATGTCATATATATATATATTATCTGGTAATAATTATATTTCTAAAATATCTCTTCCTTTTTCTATGGCCCATTGCATAAGTAAATTACAGGTGAAGGTTGGCTAGTCACAAAAGTGTTTAAACCTGCAACCTTAGTTCCTAAGGCCAAGAGTTGGGTATTGTACTGTGGCTGCTATTTCTTACTGTCTTGACTATTTATACTTTGGTTTATAACTATTTGTATATGTTATTATGGATTATAATATCGCTATATATATAGTGAAAATACTTCGCCTTTATTATCATATTTTTATGCTTTGTGAGTTAATAACATTCATAAGTATAAAGAATTAAATGTGTTTTGTAGTAAAGATAATAATGATTAGTATACAGTGTTAGTGTATACAGCAATTAGTGTATTTTAATGCTGTTTGTATTTTTTCCCTTACATTCTTTCATAATTACTTCATTTATTAATAAAAACTGATTTAAATAAATGTTGTTACGTGTAACTTTATTAGGTTCCTTAATTTTTCTGTTTTGCATTATAGAGTTTTCGAATGTAAAACATACTAAAGACGAATTCTATAAAGTTGAAATACTTAGTCAAAAATTTAAGTTTGTGTTTTTATACCTATGCTTTTTGATTCACTATAATATTCTGGAATTAAAGTAAAGGGGAGAGGTGAGAATTAGATTGGTATAATAATAGACTCATAAACAAGTATAAGGGTTCGGGTATCGTACTCTCGAACGCTAAGGCTTGTAGGCGGAATCGTTATATTTACCGAAATTTCACGTCCTGTTATTGGCTTAACGAGGATAAAACACCAGCTCAAGTTGCGTCCTTATCATCTGACTGCTATTACAAGGCATGAAGCAAATTAGTGGCGTTAGGTGAACTTTTCTCTGCCTAGAAAATAAAATCAGTCAGAAACTTTCAGCAACTAAGCCGTTTTTGAAGAACGTGTGGAAACGTTGTAATTGAGTCTCAACATTTTGCCTTAATCATATTTCTATATATAATAAAGTTACCTGAATAAGCAATCTTTACAATTTTTCTATATTTTGAGTTGCCGAAAGAGTGATACTTATTAGGTTCTTGCTAAGTATTTCTCTCTCTCTCTTCATAACTTTGAAAACACTTATTTATTCAAGGATTCTAATCGAAATATGAATATTTGCCAATTAAAATATCTATTTAGATTGTACTTCACAGAATGTTAAGTTTAAATTTTCCGGGAGGAGAGGAATGGGTTTTATTCAAGAGCTGTTCATGCTTGGGATTATATGTTTAGTCAATACCCAATTACAATTAATTCAGTTTCTAAACGTAAAATACTTTTATTTATAAGGTGCTCGTCATTCTTCAGTTTATTTAATAACCAATTACTATTTTGTGATTTCTGCAAAATAATTAGGAACTAACTCGGGACTGTGTGTATCAACTAAAGAATTTATTTGATTAATTAGCCTTGGTAACAAATTATATTTCCTAACATGCTCAAAACATTTCCATTTGAATGTTTTGCTTCTGGTTTAACAATTCCACCTGAGTTCTCTCGATGTAAAAACTCTCCCACATTTGGTACTTCTAGTTTTATTAATATATATATATATATATATATATACTTGAGTTTATGTATTTTAAAAACTATAAATTAATAATAAATTTCATTCAGCGTCAATTCAGATGCACGTAAAGACATCTTATTTTTTCCCATAAAGCACGTTTAGTGAATCTAAAAAAAGTTAATTTTACTGATTAAAAAAGAAAATTCTTAGTTTTTTAATGTCTAATACCAGCAGTTTTTAAAATGTGATCCGCGGATTCCCGGGCGTCCACAGCACTTTTCTAGGGGCTTCGCGAAGATCTCTCATCTAATGTTAAGATTTCCATCTTTTACAGACTCTGAAAGACCTCGTGGAAAAATTGTAAGGTGTGCCCCATCCTAGACTAAATCACTAAATCACCCCCAATAAAAATATTTCCTAAAATATATATTTCGATCAAGAGAATTAATTCAGTTTTTATTGTTAGTATGTACATAGCCAGTACAAAGAGGTAATATTTTTAAAAAATATGTAGTTGCAACACATGTGCAAAAATTAAGAACTAAATTCACGTTGCGCGCCAAGTATATGATAACAAATGCATCCCTCTTGATTTCCTAATAGAATTGCGCCACCTTATTTATTTATTTGAAACTATTATTTTGTAATACTTTTATATATATACTAGCTGGTATACCCGTTCTTCGCACCGGTGAATTGAAAAATTAAATACAGATCGAAGAATAAAAAAGTTTTTAGTGCGTTAATTTTACGTGAATTGCAAATTAAACAAAAAAAAGCTTTATCTCAGCAGAACAAAAAAAAACCATATTTATTAAATTTTAAGTCTAAGGGTCTATAATAACTAATAAAAAAGGACTGTTTTTTATTTATAACACCCCGTAATTCCCTTGTGGGTCGATTTTTGAAAACGCCTTCCTAAACTGATCTCTACTCAGCAAAAGTAACACATTGTTACAAATTTTGTAAAATGAACGCTTTAAATAGTGTATATAATATATATGTGGGTGTGCAATACGTTAATATTACTTTCTGTTGTATTTATTTTATGTTAAAATTGTAATATTCGCAAGCGCGACGCAGTTTCTTACATTATAATGGCGGCCCAATGGAAACATAGCGAAACGTTGGTGATAGATCCAAGTTGGCATCATTTTTGGCGACCACGTTAACAACTCTGCGATTGAATGAACGGTACAGAAGTTGATATTCTATAGAGCACCTTGTGGTGAAGAACTGCAACAAAGAGAATAGCAAAATAGCACAAAAACTTTCTCCACAAAAAAATACATATACATGGCAATTTTCATAGTGATCAGTTGAACGGTGTTGGAGTGATGAGATTTCATATATACAAACATCCTTTTAAGCATATATATAGATATAATTATATTTTCACACATTGGTTTCTTAAAGGAAAAAAGAAGTGTTGAGAAAGTCTGTATAAATAGCAAAGGTAATCTTAGGATTATTAAGGGCCCCATAAATCCCTAAGCCATGTGTTGGAAGTCAAGGAGAGGTGTTCAAAATTTTCGAGGGCCACAATGTCAGACTCATACATACTGAGGGGTCCGTGGTGAACGAAAGTTAAAGAACCGCTGCCTTAATATGATTATCACTGTCGATCAGTCTCTATTATAATGCTGTGCTCTTTTGAGGACAACAAAGCTTAGTATAAAAACAAAGTTTACTTTTCAAATATTAAACTAAGGATATTATGTTGTTTACGTTAATTGGGGCTCGAGGATTTTATTCCAATCAGCCGCAAAGAACAATACACTTCTTTAAGAGCGATGAGAATTTATTGTCGAAAAACCAATCCTTGAAATACAGGATTCGGTAGCAAAATTTGCAGAATAAATCTCAGATCTTCACACCTTCTGAAGGGCTCAGACATAACTATCAGTGAATAAAATAAACGTATGCAAAAGATTATTCACAAGCACCACTCGTCCTATTCAAAGGCCAATCGATCGCTAGTCGTTTCTTTAAGCTCAAGGCCAGTCAACTACTCGCTAGTCAAAGCAATATTAACACATTCGCTACCAGTAAAGTTGGTATATGCATCCTCAGAAGCCGAATTACAATAAAGCATATTACTTATCATAGCCGATTGTCGTCCCAAAGTGGCATCGGCATACGAGAAAGCACTACGCTCGAACTTGCTAGATCTAATTTCGGAGAGCATCTACCTATTTTATAGGCCTCGCAGATCCTTCGAGAAAACTCCGCTTGCGTCATAGATCGTGAAATTAGTGTATTTCTCCACTAATTTCCAGAAGAATCCATAGGGTCACTAACTCGCCAAAAATGATCACCAACATGGTCTCCAAAGTCATCAACTTGGCTCTATCGGTATAATTTCGCCAAGTTCTCATTGAATCGCTATTTTAACGAAAGGGCTTCCGTTGCTTGCGAACATTACAATTTTAACATAAAATAAATATAACAGAGTAATACAAATGCATTTCCCACCTAAATACAAATTTTTTACTTTATTTTACACAAAGTTCGTAAGTATATACAATATACTACATATATACTATATATTAAAATAACTACTCTATCCCATACAACTCATATTTATTCATTGAATTCAACTTTATGTTTTCTAGATGTATCAACATCTAAATTAAAATGAACAAACAACCATAGAATTAGAAAGAATAACAAATTTTTTAAAAGAAAGTATTACATTCCGAGACACTCACATATGAACTGCACGGGGAGCCGGTGATTGTAGGTGATTTTTTTTCTCCTCATTTCTATCTTGTCTGGTCTGGGATATACGAACTTCATTTATACCTTTGTACCTTTTTCAATGAAAGCTTTTAGAAAAAAAATACATAAGGGTTTCCTTTTCTGGATTTCATTAATGAAACAAACTATTCAGAATCAGTCCAATTAATCATTGAAAATTTTGATTTATGATTATTATTATTATTTTCATTGAAAAAGTAAGCCAAATTTTAAACTACGAAATTTTTCAAAAAATCTCGTAAACTTAGACTAATAAAAAAAGATCACAATTATTTTTACTGATAAAATATTAATAACTTTTCTTTCTATATCTTAATCCGAAACTTTAATTTTGTTCATTATTTCATTAATTTATCCTACCGTATTAAATTTTTCATTGAAAACACAGTACTAAAAAGGAGTGGCCAAGAAATGATGAAACGCTGCAAAGAGACAGCATCAAAGTCATGTCAGCAGTCATGTTTATTTTAAAATGATATTCATAACACAGAGCGAGAACATCAACTCAATAGGTTATAGGAAAGTGATACACGAAATAACACGTCTCGGTAAAGAATCAATAAGAATCTGGAAACCACTGAGAGATGGCTCACTATTCCATGTCAACTATTTGCCACATTTCGATATTTGAAGCATATGGTGTCTAAACATGCAAGCTGACTTCCGTCTCGTCCCAAGTGCTTTTCAATTGGTAAGAGATCAAGGAAGAATGATGGTCAGGGAATAATCTGCATGTCGTGCAGAGAAAGTTGGGTGATACGTAGTCTAAAAGAGAATTATCTCGATGGAAAAGCAGAAATAAGGGACATTGAATACCTCTCTCTGTAGAGCTAAGAGCATCACAGACACAGCATTTCATCCCTGAATCGTTGCGTCGGCATAGTGCTGTAGCGATATCTACATAAGCCCGCTGCAGCCTCCGGACAGAGGTGATCCCTTTTGTATAGTGGCCATGTTACTCGGCTTCGGATCCATATGTCACGGCTGTGTCCTCTGGATATGCGCCACCTCAGATCTGTCCTAGCACCATTTACCTGCAAGAACAACAACCAAAGTCGTCAGACCCACCTGACGCAGCAACCAAAGCTGTCACACGTACTTGACGCAACAGCCGAAGTCGTCAGACTCACTTGACGCAACACCACCAATTAACAGTAACAACACACACGCTCACTATAGCAAAAGATATGGTTCGTTCGCCTATCTACCGACTGACTGGTGGGAGAGTACTGTAGCGGTATCTACATAAGCCAGTAACAGCCTCCGGACAGAGGTATTCACTTTTGTCTAGAGGCCATGTTACTCGGCTTCGGGTTCATAGGTTGCGGGTTCTGTCCTCCGGATAAGTGCCACTTCAGTCCCTTGAATATAAACAAGAGGCAAGTTACTAACGTGAGCAATGACTCCCTAAATCATGATCATGTGCTATCACAAGGTAAAGCGTTTCACAGATGTTGCCACGTTTGGCACTATTCTCGTACAATTTGAGTCGCAGTATTGGGGAAATAAATTTCTGAGTCATCTAAGAACGATATCCATCACTATTCGTCATCCATGCCGCTTTATCCTGTCCCCACTGCAAACCGATTCTTCCATGCTTTGGAGTCAACGGCAGGCTTCCTTAATGGAAGCTATAAGAGCAGGCTACTAGTAACCAATCGAGTGATGAATAGATTGATATAAACGCACATTACCGGTGTCCTGAAAGTGCTGCAAAATGGTATTAGAAGTGGCTTTAGGGAATGCTTGTCAGCGGATGATGCTGGCATCTGGCTACATCAGTGTTCTTCATACTTTCCCCATTTCCTTGTTCCAACCATGTTCACTACAGCATGGGCAACGTGAATTCGTTTTGACAAGAGTATCAGTTAAGATTCCACGAATGAGTTGTAGCCTGTTTTTAAGTAAAATTACCATGCCCCTTGAGATGGCATTATCTGCTATTATCTTCTCTGTGGCAAGAAAAAGTTCCACAATGATTTCTATGGCCGAAACAACGGCATGGAGATTATCCATTCTACACATATTTCATTTTCATGTCGTAGTTAACAAGTGCAAGATAACGCTAAACATTTCACTTCATTTCCATTATCAAGCAAGATGCTTTGATATTTGCATAATTTTCCTACCTCTCTCTCTTGGAGATGAATTTTCCATGTATTCAAAACTCCTGTTAAGCTAACTAAAGTCTCTACCATGACACCGCATACATCAACTCTTTTCACCAATAAAAAATAAATCTCAACACTTTTGCTTAAAATTTTAATAAAAAATCATAATTCAGATATTTAAAAATCGGAATATTTTTAAATTTCCCTTCAAAACTTCATATTATTGCTTAAATGTTTTTATCAACTAAAAAGATTAGTAAATAAAGCCTTTCAATACTCTATATAAAACTCAAAAACTAGTATAATCCATAAGTCAATAGCTATTGATTCTTACATAGCTTATCTTTTATCTATATAAGTTTTTGCGTCTTTCAAACAACAAAAATAAAACTTAGCCAAAAAATTTGCTATAAAAAAATGATGCAGTTTTTTAAGCCCTAAAAGAGGTTCATTTTAAACCACTAAATTCGGGTAATTTAGTACCAAGATTGTAAAACTGTCAAAATGATTTATTTCAAATTTCTTTTTTGCTAATCGGAAGCACATACAAAAAATATTTTTCGCAAGATTTACGACAAACGTGTAATTTTAGGTAGAAATATGACTATAGACCTGAATTTATTTCCTGTGTATTGCAATTGTAAAATATAAATTAAAAAAATATTTCTTAGAAGTAAAACGAAATTTCTTATTACTATTTCACTTGTCACACTTCAAAAAACCCTAATCAATAATTCTTAAAAATTGCTCTAAAATTAAACTATTAGCAAGTGCTTTTAATAATACTTATATCCGCTTAAGCCATATGATATATATGATTTTAAAAAATTCATTTGAAAATAATTATAACATTCCTTAGTAAATGAGGAAAAAATATTTTATTATATAACCAAAGGTTCAAATTTAGTGTTTCCACATTTCATTTTTGAATTAAACAAATTGTTTATTTCAAAAATATGTCTATAGTACTGATTGAAACAGCAAATATACTTTGCAAACTTCCATGACTTACATATCACGGATTCTAATCAAGTAAATTAATAATGAAAAGATTATTCTATCCAATAGGAAAAATATATTAATACTGATTGTCTTATTTTTAGCAAATTTAAATTCTCTGGTTAATGTTGGATCTTTTTTAATATGTTTATCTTCATATTCTCCTGTAGTTTGTGAGTTTCAATTATCCATTTAAAATTAATATCGATGCTTCTAATCTCTAATAATACTTTATTACATTACATTACAGTTGTATATTAAAAATAATTTTGGATAAGAATTACAGAAATCATTGGATTAAAATGCGCATTCCAAAGTCTAGACAATGGAAAGTATTGTTTTATGCAATTTAAATAAATTACGCAAATTGGTATTCTAACCAGTAAACGAAGATAAAAAACACGTTTATTCATAAAATAAGTGGAATATTGATTGCAGTGTAATAATGACAGCATTTAACTCTCTGAAGTAGCATTGTTGCAAACAATAGCTAATTCATATGTAAAATTTCTCTTGATTCATAAAGAAACGTAATGAAGTTTGATGTCTTATGATTTTTTCAATCGAAATTATTTTTATCTTAAATACTTTATTCGGAAATTACAAATTTCGGAATAAAAATCAAATAGTAAAGTTTGGGATACGTGGAATATATTATCCGATATAAGAAAAAATTACATAAAACCAGAAAATCAATACTCTTGAAATGAATTTCTGCGAAATAGCAGACGAAAATATTTTTCTTTCAAAATTTTAGTTAACGAACAATTAAGAATTTAAATAGTTTTTTTTTATCTTTTACATTAAAAAATCTGACCAAAGGCACATATTTTTTATTTCATAAATTGTACCTGCTCAAGAAATAGTGAAAATCGTTATTATCATTTATTAATCAAATTTTTTTATAATAATTTCTACTCTGGAAATCATGTTGCTTATATATTAACTGGTAAACTTTTGTGATAAACATAAATAAATATCTTAAAATTAGATCCTATCTTTACAAGGGATATTTTCAAA
>BMAV01026941.1:0-13349 GCA_019973955.1 Trichonephila inaurata madagascariensis
TCAGTTGAACTGAAATTTTATAAAAACCATTGTTTTGAACAGAAAATACAATGCTTTAAATGATAATTAGAAAAAATTAATTGCCACTTAATGTGTATTGTGATTCTGTCATGTATATACATATTTATAATAATTGTATCTATTTAATAAAAAGTAACTAAAAAAAAATTTTCTTTGTTGATCTAAGTAGGTATTAACTTAATTTTTTTAATTTTTATTTTACTTGTTTACTATACAAAAGAAGTAGTGTTAAGTAATGATGTAAATTTCTTAGACTTTTAGTATGTAAGAACAATGTACATGGTTTATAAGGAATTACTACGGATAACATTTACATAAATGTAGATTAAGCAAGCTATTTTATGAAGCATAATTTAACACTGTTATGAGTTATTTTTTAAGGCATACATATCCTATGTAAAAGCTTTTGCCACATTTGATATTCTTCACTCATCTTAAAAATTATACGTTTTAATTCAAGCTAAATTTGAAATGGAAATTTCAGTTTTTGCTACTCAAATCGTCTTAATATTGTTTTAAATAATAAAAAAGAAGAACAAAAATAATGAAACCTAAAGGCACAAACCGTAATAAAACGAATAAACCATTCAAAGAAGTTAAGGTATCCGACTACGTTCAGAACCATGATTTTAAAAAAAACATAAATGTATAATTTTCATGATATTTAGAGTCACTTAGATTAGAATACATGTATACAATTGTTTTAAGGACAATATGACAAAAAAAACTATTTAAATACAATATTTTGGCAAAAAATTAACTTAGAATAACCTTTTTTCCAAATGTACTCCTTTTGTAAAAAATGCCTCTATTGTATTAATATTTTGCCTGTATATAGCTCAGACCTCTGTACAGAGGCTCAACTATGATTTTTGGAAAATTCACATTATTTTCAGAGTTTCAACCATTTCAAATAATTATTGGCGTATTTTCTTAAAATTTCTCCCTTCTGTTTTCGTAAAACATGGATAAACCGACTTCCGAGTTATGCATTTCAAAAATTCTAGTTGAGCCTCTGTAGAGAGGTCTGAGCTGAAAAAAGGTAAAATACTAATAGAATAAAAGCATTTTTTACAAAAGGAGAACATTTGGAAAAAATGTATTAAATATTTTAAAAAAAGGTTATTCTAAGTTAATTTTTTGCCAAAATATTGTATTTAAATAATTTTTTTTTGTCATAATGTCTCCACATAAGACAATTGTATACATGTATTCTAATCTAAGTGACACTAAATATAATAAATATTATCCATTTACGCGCTTTTGCAAAATCACGGTTCCGAACGTAGTCAGATACCTTAAGTCAAGAATCAGACAGTCCTTGAAACTATTAAAGTAAAATTCATACAAACTCTGAATTTTCAGCAAAATTCAATGAATAAAATAGATCAAACTAAACTTTGGACTCCAACAAATACAATTTTATAAATCTTGTCAATATATTTATTAAAAAATTTATATATAAGCATATATATGTTTCAGTGGAGTTGTTATGTGGATATTATCTTCATGTATATAAGGCGAATTTTTAAAAACAAAAAACTTCTTTATGATATCTGTAGTAATGGAAGCAAATGATTTAACAAAAATCATTAAAATATAAATGACTATTGGACTCAGCAAGAAAGGTTAATTAATAAAATAACAAAAAAAAAACTAACATAAAATTATACGGAAGAAAATCCACATAAAAATTTCACTGCCATTCTTTGAAAAAATTAAATTTTATGTTATCATCAAAGTTATTAATCTACACATATGTAGGAGAAAAACAACTCAACTCATCACGATATCTCCGGTACTATAAGACCAAAATTCTTGAGTTTTGGCTGACACATTTATTTCACTAAGTAGAGGTCTGCTAAGAACAGCTTTTGCGTAAATTAGAAAAGGGTACGAGCGCATTAACGGCAAATTCCTGTTTTTGAATTATTAGTCATACAGACCAGAAATTTGGCAAGCATGTTTCTTTTGTTGAGCATTGATCCGCTAAGAATGGGTCTTCCACAAATTGACTACAAAGGGGAATTATGAGGAGCTATGGGGATGTTCAGAAAAAAAATCGAATTTGATTTAGTAGATCTACATAATTGAAATCTGTTAAGCATGTTACTTTTGTTGAGTAAGGATCCACTATGGACGAGTTTCAAGTAAATCGACTCCCAAGAAGGATTATGAGGAAGATTTAGATTTAGAAAAAAGTCCGTTTTTTGAACTAATAAAACTACAAATATAAAACTTCCTAAACATGTTTCTATTGTTGAATAGAGATCTTTAAGAAGTGGTTTTGCGAAGCTCAACTCCGAAGAAGATTGTATACTGAGGAGGAATATATATATATATATATATATATATATATATATATATATATATATGCTACATGTTTACCCTTGTCCTTTTTAAATAAAGAGGTGAGAATTATAAGAAATAGTTTCAATGTATGTGTGTGTGTGAGTATTACAATCAATACTAAAAAACTAAGATAGCAATAACTTTAAAACAATAAATAGTGAAATAGCGTCGTGAAACATCCAACAGTGAGTTCGAGTAAATATTATAGTGTTAAGAGTAAATTTATTAAAGTATACATTCTTTTATTTTGATTTTTCCACTTATTTTGAGAGAAATGTGTATGTATATATGTATGTATAAGCAAAGGCAAATATGTATTTGCCTTTGGTTTAAATGCGAGATTAAATATTAGCTTTTAATGAATAATTTGAAGCATCTCTGTTTTATTTTCAAATAAAAAAACTGATCAATATTTAATTAAATATACATGCTAGTAAAGTAATATTTAACTAATGTATTTAAAAAGATTAGATTTATGTGCTTAAACTGAGGCAGAAAATCTAAGCCACAAACAATTACTCTAGTAAAAATTGCATACTTTAAAATGAAATAATTGGATTTATACTACCTTCAAATAATTCATTTCTTAGAATATTTAAAAAAACACTATGGGCGTCAAAAACATCTTGATTTATACTTTAAAAAGAGTATACATTAATAAAATATATTTTTTGTGAACCACAGTAATTGATTTCTGAGATAAAATTTTAATCAAATTTTAAAAAAATCTCAAATAACTGGGAAGCAAATGTCATTTTTTTAAAAAAAAAAAATTGTGCTTAACTGAAAATATTTCTCAATGTGTAAGAGAAAATATCAATTTTAGACAATATTTAATAAAGGATAAATTCTCAATATAATTTAAAATATGTTTTCAATTACAATTTAAGATTGCAAAGACATTCTGAGTGTGTCTGTTTTTTTCTGTTAAGTTTTAAAGAAGTGTACTCTTATACATAATGTTAGATTAATATTTTTTTTTTCCAATTTCATTCCAATTTTTCACGTGGAATTTCGAATTGAATATTTTTAAATTGCAACATGTTAAATATTTAAAAAAAAAAAATCTCACTGCAAGAAAAATCTTATTATTTTGGAAATCACGGTTTCAAATTCTGTGATAATAGTAAAAAGGTTAAGCCAATAAAACAAAATTATATCACAATATCTTAATTTAATACAGACATAATATCTTAATTTAATACAGACAAATAGTAACAAAAATGAAGCAAATTTTTTTGACCTACATGCCAAATTAAATGAAATCGTAATAGTTTCTAATATTTATGATAAAAGAGAAGAATTTAATTTCAATATAATAAAAGTTCTTCATTGGGAGAGTAATGTACATGTTTCAATATTCAGAAATATTGTTATTAATTATATACAACGTAATAAATTTCTGGTGTCAAAAATATCAGAAATAATAAATAACTACAAACATTTTACTAAATATTGCTTAAATCAGAAATACCAAATTAATTTTATTAATAGTTATATGAATAAAGCTATTCAAAATAGTTAGGAATAAAAATTCTGAGATTGTGTTAGAGGTTTATTACTATAAACATAAATATTTCATTGTTATAGTTATCTCCATAATCTAATATTAGATAAAATTACTTATTATTATTTATTCATATTCACTCTAGTGTTATTAAAGTTATGCTATAATTTGCAACTCTTATTGATTTTTATTTCCATTCTTTTTATACTTTTGTTAAGTGCTACATTTCAGCCCTTCACATGATTTAAGTCTGAATTAGAGTCCAGAATCAGGCAATACCTTATTTATTGCACTCAGAATTAGCGCGGGCTTTGCATTTGTAAGTGCAATTTTTAGGTAAGTTGCCTCTATATCTTGTAATGGATTTAGATATTCCTATCCATTCTTTTCTATTGGTTTTTGCTCAGTGTTATTTACATAAAGAAGGAAGGTTGGCTGGCCAAAAAACATGTTCAACCTCACTTTTATATAAATTATTTGATATATTAGCTGTCCTAAGTCAGCAATGTTTATAACACTGCAGCATCCATTTTATAATTTTTAATCTCGGGTACTCATATGTCCTTCATTGTGTGATTTTCCTTCTGTCTATGTGTGTTTCGAATGTTATTATTTGGATGTTATCTCTTGTTTGTGTAGGGAATTAGCCTATATATATATATATATATATATATATATATATATATTCACGTAAAAAGTACGTACTAAACGTTATTGCATAACAGTTGTGGAATAGCTAGTTTAAAAAAAGTCAGTATTTGTTTTGTTTTTTTCATTTCATTTTTATGATTATATAGGAATATGTTTTCAATCAGTTAATACTGAGGGGGACTTTAAGAATTATTATGTTAAACTGCATATGCATGCAATAAAAATAAATTTCCAAAAAGCAAAGCTGAAGGAATAATCATATTGAAATAAAAGGTTAATTTATTTTATATATTTTTATTTTATCCACGCTAAAAGGAAACCTGTGTTTAGAAATTTATTCAAACAAGGAAAACGCAAAATGTTCGTTTATACTTTTGCTAGAAGTATTCATTCAACTTTACATTTTGCGATGCACGTCCATTTCTCGAAAGTCTTCATTTTCCTTTTCCATAAATGTAAAAGGGTCAAGTAGCCTTCATAAGATAGAAACCTTCCAAATATTTTAATACATTTAAGAAACGTAAAATGCTTAATGATGCTTTGAAGCTTTATTTAATCTCATCCGTTATTCTGTTTTGTTACCAAGAGAAGATATTAAAAGCAGAAATAAAAGTGAATTTGCAAGTTTGAAAGAGTAGACAGAAAAGGGAATCAAATTTCGTAACAGAAGATTAATGATGCTCTTTTATGAAGGAAATGGCTGCTTCATTCTTCAAGCGGATGTTATTCAAACTGCTCTAAATTCAAACCTTTTACACATTTATCTCACTAAGTAAGTTCTCGTTTGATTTAATAAACTTAAATTCTAAAAAGTTTTGGGTCAATTTTCTATTAAATTTAACGTGAAACTCTTATATTTCTGAAGATTAATATTAAGCTTATGAACCCTAGAGAAATAACTTACACAATCACTAAATTCTGTTTTAGTACTGTTTATTTAACGATAATGCGTAAGCTGGTTCCAAGCATATTTTGTGGAATAAAATGTTTAATAAATCTCTAATTAAATAATCGTTTGTTAGGGTATTTTATTTCGCATGTTGCAAAATTTAATTATATTTAAAATGTATAGCAAAATATTCGAATTAAATTTTAAATCTGTTTACTAAACGGTAAATTAAAAGCGAAAATTGATATAGAGGCCTCATATAATACATAAATCAATTTTTACTCTATTTTAGAAAATGAGTTTAGTTTATGAATTTAATAAATAAAATTAAAAATAGATGTAATCGTATAAATGTAACATGCATTTTTATTTTAAAACCAAACAATTATTTTCTTCTGTATTTCAAGAATTTCTCTACATTATTCTATAAATTAAGTTCTTTAGTTTGTCACATATTGGTTACAAACCAATTTTTATTTTCTTGCAATACCTTAGCTTGACGTAATTCAAGCAAACAATCTATGAAAACAATTTATTCCTCACACTATAGAAAATTTAACTTCAGTTCTATTAGACATAACATTAAAAACATGTAATTTTTTTATTGCTGAAGTAGAAGATAAAAATTTATAAATATTAGCTTCTGCTAAAAGACAAAAATGCAATCCTGGTACTCCTTTACACATGATTTATATATACAAAGAAGTTTGCTTTGGATTCAATTTTTATAAGCGTCACTCTTTAACCCGCGATCACTCGCGCGGGGTGTTCTGTACACCCCAGCAACAAGAAAATCCTCCCAGGATTCTAAAAAGAATGCTCAGAACCACGATTTTTTCTGTATTTTCACATTTTCGGTCATTGAATCTTCAGGCCTGATACAATCCCTCTTTATCGAACGATTGGAATGTAATGACCTTCAAAAGTTTATCTGGGGAGCTGAGAACTCCCACGAGAAGTTGAGCATTTGTATACAGTCTGCTCTAAATATTTGGAAAATGATTAAAATATTTTTTTCTACTATCATTATCTCATTAATTATTAAGTATATTCATTACTGGTATATACAATTTATATACTGGTTTATGAAAAACTATAAAATTATGTGTTTTAAAATGTAAATTTTGTATGTTTAGTTTAAATTAATGTTAGTCTCATTTGTATGCAATAAATTTAATAATTGTATTTGTATAATACAAAAAACATCTTGTACTTTATAAATATGTATCATAATGACTTAATTTTATTTTCATAATTAAATACACTTGTTAAAAGGTTGGGGTGTTCTCTACACCCCGCGAGTAACGACGGTAGCAAAAACAGGCGCGTGTGCCCGCGGGTTAAAACCACAAACATGCAACTGTCGACGGACTTCATAACTCTGGATATTGATCAAGTTACGTGAATGTCAACCAAGGTAGCACTATACTCTCTAAACTCCCACGCCATCTTTCACATCGTTAATGTTTATTCTATATAACAAGCCATTAAAAGCCCAAGAATTTCGAGTCGTGATGAGGACTTTCATTGAAAAGGACATGACTTATTTTTCAAAAATTTCCTATTCTTGCATGATAACGCAAGGAACTACGTGCGAATTTGCATGTAGTTACTTAATTACTTAATGCTTATTACTTCGTTACTGTAACTGGGATATTCTCTCCTACAACGTCCACTTCCTCTGTGCACCGTCAATAAAAATAATGTTACATTTTGATGCTTCACGTAGGCCAGGGATGGCGAACCAGTGGCACGCGTGTCATTGATGGCACGAAGCACAATATTTTGGGGACGCCTGCGATTAAAATGGTTTGCATTTTATTTCGAAATAACCAAGTTCACTATGAAGTATTACGAACAATCGCAAGTGGTCGGTTGCGGGGCGGTGGAGAGCACACTCGTTCGTCGCCTTAGTTTCGTCGTGGACTACAATTACTAATTATGCAAAGTTTGCCTACGCATAGCATAGTTAATTTCTTTGATACAACTGTATTTTAAAGTTTATTTGTGTTATATTTACGAATTTTGACTTTTATTTAACATGGCTAGTTCAGCAAAAGAACAAAAAGTGCAAGATAGTAGGTGCAACAGATTTGATAAATTTAGAAATACGGCATGATTAGTAAAAGTGACAAAGAGGTCTGTGTTTTTTGTTCTAAAATAGTGGTATGCAGAGCATCGTCTTTAAAACGGCATTTTGAAACAAATCACAAACCCTCTTGTCAAAAAAGTGAACCATATCAAAAATGATTAATTGCTTAGAACCCGTTTAGCAGATGACTCCAATTCAGCATGCATTTTATTAAAAGTAATCTGTTACAATCCTAATATAAGTTATTTGTCATCCAATCTGCAACAACAGAGGTCACGTTAATGTTTACTTTAATTTGAATTACACGTATAACTAAAACATTTACAACTATAAAGTGCAAAAGGTATTTTTTCGTAGTAAATAAAGAGTTTTGTGTGTTGTAAGAATTTAGTTTTACTATTTTCCCAATAATCTCAAGTAAAAGTTATTTGACGGCACGTCTATACCTCATTAAACATTTCATTAGAAAAAAAAATGGCACGTTGATCCATAAAGGTTCACCACCCCTGACGTAGGCTATTGACGGCGGGTGTGGTGCCTTGCACCACTGTAATGTGTGTTTCCCTTAAGGGAAATTTGCGTGAACCTTCCCTTACCGATGGCGAATTCAGTCAGTCTGTAAATAACTTTGGCCGATTGCTGAGCTCCGGATTTGGTAGGGTAGCTACCTACAAAATAGAAATTTTTAAATGAATATTTAACTGTTTGTCTGCTGCGTGTAGTAACGTTTAATATTTCAAAACTGAAACTGAGGACTGATATTTGAACTGTGAATACCTAACCAGTACTAATAAATTTGAGCCTTGGTCAAATGACAAGAATGATACTTACGCTAGTACCCCATTAGTTATTCCATATCACACCAAATATCACCAATCATGCTTGGCAGATTTTGCTTGAACCAGCCTCTTTACTTTGGTGGGTCTTCTTTGGCAACGAAATTCAAACCCACAACACGAAACTATTGGATATGAATGTGTGGTCATAACCATTTGACTACCACTGTTCAACGGAGTTAATAATTATTAGTTAATTTAGTTTGTTTTTGTCATAAATATTTCAAGCAAGTGTATTATTACTAATAAGTTATTGATTTCCTTTTGCTAACAATTGCGTTGCAGGGACCCTATTTCCTACAAGTCAAAACTACAACAAGGACAGTAATAAAAGCGGTGTACTCCGGACCCTAAGGTTTCCAATTTAAACAAACCAGTTCCAAGCATTGATCAAGGTCATAGGAGTGACCTTCAACACGCGGTTTCCGAAGCGTCGTCTGTACGATATACAGGGTGCCTATTTAAGAAGTTGGACAAAAAGAATGATTTATTGCATGCAATTTGCAAGAATAAAATTAAGTTGATATTGTTGTAGGAGAGAATAATACTCCATGTTTACCCTTATCATAAATATTCGATGTGGTTTCCTTTCGTAACTCTGCAAATGCTCCATCGGTAAAATAGATCTTGCCAAAAATTTGTCAGTATATTACAGTGTAGATTCTTGATTTTAACTGAGAAATATACAGGGGAAACGGCGAAGTGCCCATTTGATCTTTTACAAAGCTCCATACACTTAAATCCAGCGGTGTAAGGTCTGTTGATCATCGTAGACATTGCATAACACCTCCACGAGTTATCCAAAATGGGATCTCAGCATACAGGCAAGGAGTAACATCGTTGTGGAAGAGACAAGGCCCGTCATCCTATTGCAAAATATAACCTCGGAATTTTTTTTTTTATGACTGGCATAAGGAAAATGTGTAGCATGTCCAGGTAAATACCATATTGCAATAGTATCTCTTTTCAAGGTAGTTTGCTTACTTTCTCAAAAAAAATGTCGCTGTATTTGCACAGCAAAAGGAGTTTTATGAAATCAAACAACATTAATATTTTATTGTACCGTTGAATGTTTTCATTATCATAAAGCTGAACAAAGAGTGATTACCACTCGCTAAAATATAGCATACATTGAAAGTGTAAATTTCACTTAATATTTTGAAAGTTCTTAACTTAAAAAATTATCCAACTAATTTGTATACACTTTTTATGTATAAAGAGCAAAAAAATGTTTTTTTACTCTTTTTTAAATTCTAATTCATAAACTTATTTTTTGAATAAAACTTTGCAAAATATGAAGTTAACTGTTGTGTAACTTAATCGATGGTGTTACAAAGAAATGTATTATGGAAGTTCATAGTATTTTTATAAATTTTTCATATATATAAATACCTATTTAAAATAACATTACAGTAGTAAAAAATTTTTTTTTAATGTAAGAATGACAATTATAAATGTAATGCATTTAAAAAAATGTTACAATTACGTTTCACTCATTGCGTAGTATTTATTTGAAGGAATGAAATAATTTTTTAATAAAAAATATATTTCCATGAGTTTTATGTAACCTTCTTTGCATGTTTTTAATAGAAAAACAATAACAAAATACACAAAAAATAATTTATTTTCCACTCATTATTGCTTTTATTAGCAAAAGAAAAATAATAATAGTAAACTCTGTTTAGTTATAAAAACTACTACATCCAACTACTACAAACAGCGAAATAAAAAGTTCAGACCTACTACAATGATTGCAATTTTTTTTTTGACAGCTACCTTTCCTATCACGCAATATTTGGGAAAAACGTTTCCAGCAACAACCAATTAACAGTAAGCTTCTTTTGAGTACAATTTTTTGTTCACTATCATGCAAATAAGAGTTAACATGTAGAATTACATGTATTCGATGTCAAACATACCATACATTTAGTTGTTAATATTTTAATTAAGTACTCAATTTGATTCCATACAAATAAAAGTTTTTCACAANGAGGTCTGAAAATATAAACAATTTTCAAACAGGTATAATTCTTTTAAATTTAAATTAAATGATTCGAATCTTTTACACATTATTTATAAAAGAATGGGGCTTCAGAAAAGTATAAAATGTTTAAAATATAATCATAATTTTAAAAATCATAAGCATATGAAAATTCTATGTTAAATATTAAGTATTTTTTGCGTTGCGCACGCTATTTTCTAAAATAGTAGCTTTAATTACTAGCTATAAGTTTAATAATAAAGTTAAATGTATTCTCATTACACTGTAGCTAATTTTATATAAATATAATAATAACTTACATATTTTAATAAATAAAAAATATACATTTTTTAAAAATATTTAAAAAATTGCAATGTTTTACAAATATTTTGAAATACAAAAGACATATAATACTAAAATTAGGCACGGCTTAAAGAGTATGATGCATTTTATAATTCTATAAATTTTTATACATCAGATGCTACTATTTTAGAAAATAGCGTGCGCAACACAAAAAATACTTAATATTTATCATAGAATTTTCATATGCTTATGATTTTTAAAATTATGATTATATTTTAAACCTTTTATACTTTTCTGAAGCCCCATTCTTTTATAAATAATGTGCAAAAGATTCGAATCATTAAATTTAATTTTAAATGAATTATACCTGTTTGAAAATTGTTTATATTTTCAGACCTCTAGAAAAATTTAACACCCCTGAGACCCCTAACAGTAAGCTTGTTTTGAGTTCAATTTTTTGTTCACTATCATGCAAATAGGAGTTAACATGTAGAATTACATGTCTTCGACATCAAACATACAATATATTTAGTTGTTAATATTTTAATTAAGTACTCAATTTGATGCCCTACAAATAAAAATGTTGCATATTACATTAATTTTAAACAGTCTTAGACTGAAAGTATGCACATTTAAAAATCTATTCTTAAAAATATTCAAAACTTACAGCTAACTTTTGCGTTTCAATTTAGTGAAAATGAGTTTTCGCTATGAATATCCGCTCTTACTTTTTTTCAATTTCTACAATTAGTTCACTTTACGCCTATATATATATATATATATATATATCTTGTTAAAATTTTCAATTATAAATAAAATACCTTCTTTTCATCCATTCAAATTCAAATACATTTTTTTGTACTTGCACTTGATGTTAATGTAGGGTTTTTTAAATATTAACTCATTAATTAAAATTTAAATTGATACTGCAATATTTCTGTCAAAGTTACAACCGGCTGCAACAGATGGCGCCAGTACGTTTATCTAACGAAGTAGGAACTGATTTAAAAAATAATGTATTACTTGTTTGCTCATATATGTATTTACTCCTCCTGAAGTAAGAAAATATGTTTTGTCCATGTATGTATTGAACTATAAAGTATATTTGCCCTTTCAGGTGCTAGGCCGTTGATTTCCTGCGAGGTAATTCAATATGACCTTTTTGAACACATCCATTGCATATTTACACGGCAGTCGTGGAATTCCTACCGAAGTGAGTAGCAATACGCGAGTGATAATCCCCATCCTCGATTCTGATCAGTCATGATTCTGCCTTTAAAAAATTCCTACACCTAATGAAGCAGTTCCTTTTCCTTGTATGGAGCTAAAATGATATTTCAATGAACAACTAAAGAAAATCTCAGAATAAGAAATCCACAGCGTAATTTTTATTTTATAGAGATTTTGAGACGCCATTTCTTCCTCCGGCACTGTCCGACTGTGCTTTAATTTTAATCATTTGCATAACCAAGCACTATGTTACTTTTATTCAACGAATTTGACGTTTATATCAAGCCATACTCAAGAATTTGTAATTTTCATGTAAATTAATCCAAATTATTCGCTTGATATTTAATAAAAGATTCTTAAAAATATTATAAAAGGCTAGATTAATTACCTATTACGTAAACTAGTCCAAACATTTAATAAAGTGATTCATATATTAAATAAATTTCACTTCTGTTTATTACAATGGGAATAAAAAAAACTTAATATTTATGCCAAGTTAGTTTATTAGTAATACTATTTTGTAATTTTCATACAAATTATCGGCACATTTTTACGTTGGAAGACAAATTTATGAGAAGATATAATCCAGAAAATATTTCTTTTATTAATCTGAAAAATAATTTACACTACATGGACTGTTTATTTCACAATTCAAGACACATCCTCAATTTTTCTTAGTGAATCTGAATTAAGTTTTAATGCATTATATATTCCTCTTAGCTTATTATGCATTATTTTCTGAATCCATTTCAGTTAGCCTACGCAGTACTCCAGCTGTCTATGAATAAATGCATTCATGTCTACTTATTGTCTACAAAACTAGTGCTAAGTTCCATATATGCATGGAAAGGGAATATTTTTATGCACTCAGCTCGATTAAAAGAAAACTGAATTCTAAGTCAAATACGAATTTGAAATTCTACGTTTTTTAAAAGAAAGATATTTATTTTCTCGAAAGGGTTGTATTGATTACAGTTGAAAATTATTAAGAGAAATTATGGCATCAAATACTTGAACATGTTGTTTACAAGAATAATTAACTAAAAAAATTGTACATGAAATTGGATCATTCATAACAAATATATCACATTAAACATTTATTATGGAAATTCCAATTAAAATACACTTTTTAAAATTATTGTGCATGTATAACCATAGTATAATCTACAATACAAAATTTTTATAACTTTATATAAGAACAACCTTTAGAAAGGCTAAATATATGTATATATATACACACACACCGATTGAAAACCTAAGCAATAGGAACACCTACTAATTATTGCGTTACAAAAGCTTAGATCTGCAAAACAGCCTGTACAACATTACATTGTCATGTATGCCACAAGCTTTTGGTAGCTGAGTAATGAGAGTTTTCGGTCACGTAAATACGAGAAAAAGAACCTAAATGGTTCTTAAATCTCTTACATGCCTTTCTATGAAAGCCTAAAAGGCACTTGAATTATGGATTATGTTAAAATTGAATG
>BMAV01026941.1:26620-40532 GCA_019973955.1 Trichonephila inaurata madagascariensis
TCTTTTCTTCGTGCATATATCTTTGTGACAGAGTATATATATATATATAGAACTTTTTCACTTTTATTTTATTATACTATATATGTATATATATATATATATATATATATATATTAAGACTAACAAATCAATCGTAAAACCAATGTGTTTAGAAAATTCAAAAATAAATATTTATGAACGTTCAAAATATTACATTAAATGAACAAAAACTAACCGAATTCTTTACAGCAAAACAAAATGGTTGTTCTTCCAGAAATGAAAATACCCATAAGCTTACTAATATATTCGCTTGAGTATTACGTAGTGGCAAATCCTTACTGATAAAATGAAAAGAATTTTCATTATTTAATATAATTTGGATATGATTCAATTGTATGAAATTGTAAGAGGTTCTTACAAAATCATTTTCCACGAAAGGAAATCCTTTAAATTATTAGTTCAAGCACCAACTTTTGAATTAAATTTTTGATTAAAATGGATGACATTGTTTTACATCTGTTTCATAAAACAGAAAACTTCGTTATTGAAAGATTAGCATTACGTCTTTGTATTTTACATTTCCTTATTTTGGGCAAGTTTTGGCAATTTATATTTCTTTATTAATTTTCCTTTTGAAATTGTTCTTCCAATTGTCATGGTTTTTTTTTAAAATTTTTAATATATTTTTTTATTTATTTATTTATTTAATAACGATGCTTTTCTTTCTTTCTTTCTTTGTTTTCTTTTTTGTATGTCTGAAGTTTGGTTGGTCATTTGGCAACAACTAACACTGTTTTATTGATAGCTTTAGCAATTACTAATTTGAGAGAAGTGAGCAAAGCTTAAATTGTGAGCATTCGGAAAAATCATATTTTAGAGCTTAATTTCTTCTCGGATCTTTTTCTTGGGAAACATGATACAACGAATTTTTTTATAGACTAAAAATACAACTGTTCTGTGATAAATGCAGGTATTCCCCATGTAAATGAGGGTAGCCCATTTATCTTAAAGATGGACCTACAAACCTACAAATTGTATATGTTTTCTTGTTAGGTATATATTCCCAATGCTTCAAAACATTAGAAAGTAATTTTGAATAATGTGAGCATTTTAATCTATGTACCATTTTGAACACCCATTTAATATGTGTACATATCTATTCCACTAAAAATATATCGATACATTGAAAAATGTGCGGCAGATTTACATTTTGTAAAATTTATTACTATGCTGATGGACAGAAAAAGAGTACGGTTTAAATTACAAAACAATAACAATAGCCTTTCAGATTTAATCTGATGGTCCATCCAGAAACAGTATTACAGAATTTAATATAAAATTAAGCACATATATTAAGACATATATATATATTAATTTAATATATATGTCTTTTTTTCTGAATGCAGAGCTTATTTATGATTAAATGGTTTTATGTTTCCAATGATAGGAAAAATGTATACAAGATTGTAAAAATAAAGATATAAGAGCTTTGAAAATCTTTGAAAATCGGTCCCAACTTAACCCGTGGTCACTCGCGCCTATTTTTGCTACCGTCGTTACTCGCGGGGTGTAGAGAACACCCCAAACTTTTAACACGTGTATTTAATTATGAAAATAAAATTAAGTCATTATGATACATATTTATAAAGTACAAGATGTTTTTTGTATTATACAAATAAAATTATTAAATTTATTGCATATAAATGAGACTAATACATTAATTTAAACTAAACATACAAAATCTTCATTTCAAAACACATAATTTTATATTTTTTCATATACCAGTATAAAATGTATATACCAGTAATAAATATACTTTAAAATGAATGAGATAATGATAGTAGAAAGTAGAAAAATAATATTTTAATCATTTTCTAAACATTCAGAGCAGACTGTATACATATGCTCAACTTCTTGCGGGAGTTCTCAGCCCCCCAGATAAACTTTTGAAGGTCATTACATTCCAATCGTTCGAGAAAGATGGATTGAATCAGACGTGAAGGTTCAATGACCTAAAATGTGCAGCTACAAAAAACATCGTGGTTCTGCGCATTCTTTTTAGAATTCTGGGAGGATTTTCTTGTTGCTGGGGTGTACAGAACAACCCGTGCGAGGGATCGCGGGTTAAACTGATAAGAAAAATAGGATTCTATAAGTTGAGCCATATAGGCAATCTAATATCATATTACTTTTAAATTTTGCGTAAAACTCATTAGTAATTATTTTTCTTACGTGCTTATAGTATAAAGCGAAGAACAATACAATGCTAAAACATTCATGTTAGTTGCTACATTACGCACAAATGAACAACTATAATCAGGTCTAACTGAAATGTAGTTGAATACAGCTATAATCAATTCTAACAACTAATCTGCAATGTAGTCCATGTTTGGCATTATGCAGCACTGTTATCACTTCTATTGACAAAAAAATGTATAATATATATAATTATATAATATATATAAATGTATAATAAATGTATATGTGTGATAGGGGCAGAAAACAATAATTTGCTTAAAATAAGATTCCATCATTTTTTAATTTAAACTCGCTTCCCAGTTATAAACTACAATGAATTCTGAAAGTGTAGGTATTGTTATTAACTAGACAGATTATAAGTAAAAATCGATACAAATGCCTGCAATTACCTTATGTCCTGTCCTGGAGAAATATACGTTCTGTTTCCTTCAAAATACCTATAATCATTTAATTGCTAAATGCTCTTACAAATAGATATCACGCTGCTATTGTCTATAATTCATCTAGGAAGGAAACATGTCTTTCACTGCATATTTTTCCGCTATTTCTCTAGCAATTGGTACGAATTTCCACTTCATTAAGTATGTTTTAAAAGAGAGTTAGTGAATTGAGATGATTAGAGGACTATACAGAGGTAATAGGCTTTAATAATGTAAGAGGCCCAAGTAGTTAAAATGCTTCTTACTAGACAGGAACCTGTAATCTCGTATATAAATTCGAAGCTTTGTTTTACGTCTAATTTAGGCCTCTTGTATACCGCTTTTTGTGGTAGAAATCCTGTATTATTTTGTAATAAGATTTCGTTTTGAATGAAATTTTATTCATCTCGATATTTTAAGTTTTTATGCTTATAGTTTGCTAATTCTCTCTCTCTCTCTCTTTTTTTAAAAAAAAAGGAAGATTAGAATTTTACAAACTAAAAATGAATTGCTATTTTTTTAAAAAAATTATTTTTTTATAATAGTGTAACATGGCGTGAGTAAATTATTTTCTCATGGAAAAAGCAGTATTTTATCCAAATTTGTTTATTAATTTCTCACAGATATAAATCATATTACAGGACGTCACTAAAAAAAAAAAAAAAAAAAGAAAGAAAGAAAATTTTCAAGGCTATATTTCACACCTACACACAATCTAGCCTATATCTATATCTCTTCTCAATGATGCCATTCTCGGCACTAACTGAATTCAACGTTCTGTTGCGCCTTCTCACCAAAAGTGGCTATTTCTTCAGTCCTTTAGTTAGGCTAGTCCTTTACAATAGTAAGCTATCTTAGCTGGGAATAGTTATGTCAGTTTAACAACGGGATATCTCTTCTAATATTAATTCAAACATATAATTAAGACACATATTTCTATTACATAAAGATGTTGTATGAATTCAAAGATAGTAACTTAATATTTATATATATATATATATATATATATATATATATATACACACACATATATTCACTTTAAAAGTGGAAAATCAATTCATTCAGAGCAAGAAACGTAGAAAGTGAAAAAGTATAAGCAAGTCTATTTCATTTATGAAATATTCAGTGATATCCCCCAAAATAGGCTGCCACTGCATTTTAGTCATTTTTCATATACTTGCAAAGCGTTCCAACCTCTTGAACAGAAATCATTTTTACCACAGATGGAATTGCTACACTCCTTTTCCGAAGTCAATGCCAAAATGATTTTCTTAGATTACGCAATTTATTTGAGATATAAAGCTTTTTGTTTGTGTGTGTTTTAATATTTTAAATCTCGGAGTAATGCATGATGCAAGTCCGTGCAATCGTTTCCCCTCCCAAGAAGTCAAAATATTACAGAAAAATTTTTTGAGAGAATTTATGAGAAAATGTAAAAAAGAAATGTCTACAAAAATGTATTTTTTCTTAATGGAATACGATAGAGATGTTATAAAGATGCATATGAATAGATACAAATATAGATGCTAAATTTACACAGCACTGCTTAAAAAATCCCCTTTTTACATGTATAATTACTTTTCAAATAATTAAATTCTTTAATTACTTTTTTATAAATGTTTTGTTCATATGTCCATATTATGCCTGGATTTCGTTGTTTTGAATATGTAATGATTGATTGGAAAACACCAACAGCCCACGAAAAATTGCATGTTTAATTTATTTGAATCATATTCCATTATTTCAATTTCTTTAATGGATCCTTTGTTGTTGCCATTTTCGGTACAGTCAAGTGTTTTTATACTTTTTGTTTGCCAAATCCATGGACAAGGGAACAATAACAACCATGAACTATTTTAGCTTATTTTTTCTGAGCAAAAATCAAATAAATTTGCGTACAAGGAATGATACAAATTTATAACTCTTCAGTGGTTTAAATATTTTTTTAACATCAGATGCCACTGATCACGAAGATCTACAGAACAAGTACTATAAAAAAAATATGTCAATTTCTATACTTAGATCAACAAAGAAAATTTTTTTATCTGCCTTTTTAATAAATAGTTATATTTAATATAAATATGTATATACATATGACAAATCACAACATTAAGTGGTAATTATTTTTTATTAATTATTATTACAGTATTGTATTGTCATCCAAAATAATCGTGTATAAAAAATTTCTGTTCAACTAAATGCTTTAAAACGCGAGAGGAAAAAAATAAAACATTTTCAAGTTTTGACACAAGTCTCCAAAATGGTCACTAAGTCACCAAAAATGATGCCAACGTGGCTGTATTTGTAATTCTTTGAACAATAAGTTCTAATAAATTAATTTTTATTAATTATAACTAAATATTTGTATTGTCATCCAAAATAATCATGTACATAAAATTTCAGTTCAATTGAGCTCTTTAAAAAATGTATTTTATTAACGACTGAAAATTCCACCAATATATATAAATAAATAGAGATTAAGAGCTAATAGTAGGAGAGAGAATTGTGTGAAAAAAACTGCGCGGCTTTTATAAAATTATCATAAAGACACACGCATACATTTATATACCAATACAACCATTCAATCTAATTAAAGCGGTATGTTATGAACAGTAAATATTTCTTAAATGGAGACAAAGTTTTGAAAAGGAAGAGTTTGGAAAAAAATATTTTTGTAAACGTTTAGCTATATTCTAAGACAGAGTGAGTGAGTGAATATTAACGTCTCATTGTTCGGCTACACAAGGGCTTTTGGCGACGAACCTCGTAATTTTGAACCATGGTCAATTGACGAGGTCGACACCTGAGCTGAAACCCCCATTTCTTAACTACCACCACACACAAACGGGTCTACGTTTGAGTTTGCCGCAGCAGTGTAGCCGGGACGATAATGTTCTATTACAGGCATTGCTGTTGAGGTAATAATATTTGCTCCTGATGAAGGCGTCGTTAAAACGAGCTGGAAAAGTGCTGGGAAAACAGATGGTGATAAGTCGATTGAAAGTGCCGGCTCGAGGATGCTGTTAAAGCTATTGGAATTGGAGAGACTGTTGGAGTCAGATCATGTCTCTGCGTTGTTGTCGCTCTCTGTCTGTTCTCGCGATTCCAGAGTCTCTTTTTAGGTGAAATACGTCCCACCCACGAAAGTGACACGTGATGTATAGTCACTTCTGTTTGGACGTATTCGGTAAAACCATTCTTCTATTGGCACAAGTCCCCTTCGTGCGGTGTACTTTGAAACCGGAGGCTGGCTTGGTAACTGCGATGGCATCTTACTGTCGTCTAGATCAAGAGAGGTCAGAGGTTGACTTCCCTTAGGACATCAGCGCCGTGGTGGCCAACCTGGAAACGAGAAATTTCCCACGAGAAACTACTTGACCGTTGAAACATCCCTCGTTCCCGACGGGAAATTGGTCTTTGGTGAATACCGCCGCAAGTTCTTGGCAGATTTAACGTGCATCGCTCTCCTACAAGGCGCACAGTGATCTGTTTTCCCGATCTGGCTCATAGAAATTCCAAGTACCAAATTGCGCGAAAAAAAACTCCACAATTTATGGTCTTCTTCAGTTTCCTAGCCATGTGGCAAACCGTTTTTGTCAGAACGCGAATGGAAATCGTCAACAATCATCGGTTTCAATCGGGTTTGTTCTTGCTACAAAAAAACACTTGCAAGCCTCATTTTTCAGTCGCAAGTTCTATCACTTCGTTTGAAAAAGATTTTTTCAGATTTTAGCGAAGTTTCTTTTTTTCTTTTGTTTTAAATTCATGCCATGGGTGAGCAATTTCTTGATTTAACTTTTAAATTAGGCTCGAATTTAATTAAAAATTATAAAAACATAACATTTAGCACAATATGTAACTCTTATTAATGTGTGTCAGTTTTTTGTGTTTAATGGACTAGGACTTTTGGGATTGACCCGGACTGATAATAGTGACACTTACGTATGTCACATAGAGTAGATATATACCTTTGATTTAATACCAAATATAATTGCTACTTCCTGCAATTCCTAAAGTTATGATTTTTTTTTCAGGGTTGGTCGATGGTGTCACTCGGTGTGCCTTATTCAATGTATAGAAGGAAAAGCAAGATTTTTTTTTTTTTTTTTTTGGTTTGTTTAATTAAGATTAAGCAAAAAAGTTTAAAATTTGTATCTGTTTGTACGGAAAAATGGAAGAGGTACCATATAAATGAAAAGTTCTTCTCCAAGTCGAATGATGCGTGGTAGTCTCGGGAGCGTGATATTTATATTAGATTTTATTATTTTTAAGAAAAACATATGGCTAATATTTTAGTGTGATATTTTATGTTTATTTAAGCTTTTGATAATTATTTTTTTTCATAATTATAAACTTTAAAATGGTTTTCTTCCAGTTTGTATTTTTTCGCAATCAAAAAACTACTTCCACAATTATTTGCCAATCTTCTTCCATTTTTCCCTGTGTCTTATATGTAATACATGTAACAAAATTAATAACCCATTTTGCTGTAAAATGAATATTTTTTACCTAAAAATTAAAATGTGGCAGTTGGTTGAATTTTAGCATATACATCAGCATTTTATTATTTTTTTTCTCCAAAACTAATTAAGGTATTATAAAATCGATCCCTAATGGTGTTTAAGACATCTTTAGAAATATTACAAAAATGTCATGTCAAAAAATTAATTAACACAAAAAGAGTAAAATTTTAAAAATCTCCAATGTTTTTTAAAAAAGCTAAATTTTTAAAATTGTATGAATAATACGTGCAAAATATTATTTCGCATCACTTTTTTTAAATAGAAATATTATATGAAATGCTAAAATAAAATTTTTAAATACATAAATAAAAAAAATCCTCAAAGGCTGCCGAGTCCTTTTTAACACTATCCATTATCCTTTATTGTGTATGTAGTATGTTGTGTTTGATTATATTTCTTCAGTCTGTTAAAATTTAATTTACTGAACTTGCCACATTGTATCTTGTATATATTCTTCCACGTGTGTCAAATTACTGCTTCTGTTAATATCCATAGATTCTTGTTCAAAAACTAATTCCACTTAGCGCAATCATTTATTCTTGATCAAATTCAAACTTGACATAAATTAGTTAAGACGTTATTAACCTTATTTCTTTGTAAAAAAGCAAGAAAAGTACGCCGAATTTACATTAATTACTAAGATTTTTGATCATTAGATATACTTAAAAAGACTTTAAACCCATAAAATACTTTCTGTGCGCCAGATCGGGAAACTTGCCCACTGTGCAGCGGGTAGTACTGGGCTCGAGCTCATAACATACCAGCCAAGATC
This sequence comes from Trichonephila inaurata madagascariensis, assembly GCA_019973955.1. Lineage (NCBI taxonomy): Eukaryota > Metazoa > Arthropoda > Arachnida > Araneae > Nephilidae > Trichonephila > Trichonephila inaurata. Next base: position 34,573 of record BMAV01026941.1, read on the forward strand.
TGATACCTTGACCACTAGGCAACCGTTGTCTTATTCAAAATTTTCAATTTCCCTTTTAAGCTAACTTTCATTTAAACATGGGCATGTATATTTTTTAGTTCACAACTCAGACAACAAAATCTTTTCAATTAAAATTGATAACAATTAAGGAATTTATTTAGGAAGTATTTTATTTAGTAGTATTTATTATTAGTAGAAAGTAGTATTTATTATTAGTAGAAAGTATTTTATTTAGGATGATAATTTTTGTACCAATTAAAATTTATTAAAACGATTGTCCAATAAAATATTATTAAAAATTATAAAAAAACGAAGAACTAGAATAGGAGACGGAAAATTGAAAGTTATATGTATGCTATTATTATTGATTAACTATCACACGGGAAGGGGGTAATTGGTTAATATAAAATTTTCAAATTAAATAGATATGGCGCTGTTTTTAGGCAAAGGAAAAAGATGCCTGTGGGAAAGATGTAAGACTTTAAGGACCTGCAATGGCAAACTACATATGACAGTAATAAATTGAAAAAATAATAAATCTGTACATTTCAAACTATTCATTATTCATACCGTAAAAAATAAGAAAACTTCAGTAATTTGTTGAATTACCATACTGTCTTTAAAATTTTCTTTAAAGATTAAAAAAAATAACTCCATTTAAAAAAATATATCTATGTATAAATATATATGAAAAAAATGCGAAAAAAAAAATGCAAAAAAAAAAACCCTTGAATTTAACCAAATGCGTGGCAAATCTTACATGAGAATTTGTGAACGCAGATGTTGACTTGATGATTATATTTTCATTCCACATTGCAAATTTAAATCAATCACATAAAGAAGTCATGAACAGTCTAAAAATGCTTTCTTCATTTTCTGATCTGTCAGTGAAAAGAGTAAAATTGTTCGAGACATTTTCCTTTCAAGTATAATAATAAAAAGAAAAACAACAATGCATACATTCACTTTTTGATATGTTATTCATTTGTATTTCAGATGCCTATTTCCAGTTTTCTGACTCAGATAACAAACGATGTAAAAACATTTCCTAACGAGATGCAGAGAAGGAGAAACTTTTCGGTATTGAAATCCTTATTAAAATTGTAAGAATATATGAAAGGAAGTTGAATGTGAATGTTTTGCAATTTCGTTCTTTTTCAAATAAGCTTAGTAATAGATAAGATCTGTTTATGGAAGAACTATTTGCAACAAAATACGAAACTCATATATCACTGAATCAAAAAAATAATGATCATCCTAATATTTATGTTCGAATAAAAGGAAAATATGCAACAAATATGTATATGTATTTATGTACATGTACTTAGTCCACGCAAAATGCACATAGACAAAAATCACAATAAGAGAAAATATATATATATATCTGTAGATGTTATTTAGGAAAAAAAATTCTTCGGTAAAAAAAAAAACTACCGCGTAGTTTTTTTTTTTTGTCCTCAGAAGGCGTTGCAGGAACGGAAATTATTTTAAACATTTAATTGTATTATCTATAAAAAACAAGATACATTTTCAATTTTCAGATGATAATTTATGTTTTAATATAGGTCTTCCAACTGATTCTAGAAAATACACACCTTGTTCAAAATCATCCGGGATGTGTTTTCAACCTAATATATATATTTTTTTTTTTTAAATTCTGCCATTTGGTTCTTTAACTCTTTTCGGTAAAGAAGAGTCATTTTTTTAGAATACTTCTTGAATACAAATATACTTTCAGGAAAAAAAAAAACGTTTATTATTTTAATATCAATTTTATTTGTAAATAAACAATATAGCTATTTACTCAGCGATTCTCAAACTGCAAAGCGCACACTTAAGGAGGCGGGATAAACACCCGCGGGGGGGGGCGAGCATATTCATAAGTAAAAAAAAAAAGATTATTAAAAAAAATAATTTTCTGGAAAAAGCAAAACATGATACATGTTGATATAATAAATAAATATATATATATACAATTACACTGATTTAACTTATTTATAAATGTGTCAGTAGTGCCAAATGTATTTGATAATTAATTTATTAAATATAAATTTAGAACAAGTTTTAAAATAAATAGTTATTCCCTTGCAGAATGAAATTTTTCAAAAAAAAAATTAATATTAGAAATTTACACTCTAAATCCGATTGTTTGCCCAGACTGTTGCACAGATGTTCGCGTGATGAATATAAGATAAAGAGCAATACAGAGAGAGAGAGAGACAGACAATACTGTTTTTCAATTCGTAATATATATATATATATATATATATATATAATTCAATCACAACTTAATAATCAATTAAAAAATTATATGAATCATATAACATTAAATCCCTTTTCAAAATATCAATGGCGAATATAGAATATAAAATTCCAACGTTTACAAACAAAATTAAAAAATTATAAAATAAAAATTTTATAAAATATCCAAGTGCAACCTCGGACTTAGGACCGATAATAAGTGGGATTAAACTAGTTTGATATATATATATATATATTGTTAAAATTTTCAATCCTTAACAAAATACTTTCTATTCATCCATTCAAGTTCATATACATTTTTTAAGGCTTGTAGTGTATGACACTTGATGGTAATAGAGTTTTCAAATATTAATTCATTAGTTCAATTTAATTAATGAATAAATAGTAAAAACAAAAATAGTAACACCAAACAGCATATATAGAAAGGAAAACCATTTTTTGCGTCCCTGTAGCGCGTGGGTTCGAATCCCGCCTTGGATTGTCTGATTTCTGAGAGAGAATGTGATTCTTTTTTTATCATACAGTTTTAATAGAAAAATTAGATTTAATGAATGAATAAGTAGTAACAAACAAACAAAAAAAAAATAATCCAACGCCATCTATAAAAAGGAAAATATAAAATTGCAAGCAAATTCGTTTTCTATTTTGTCACTTAATATTATGATTCTGCCATATGTGTTAACATATTTTTATTAATTATCATTAGTTAAAGAAATATAGCTTAAATAAATTTTTCTTTCTTGACCGAAGTAGGAATTAACTTAATTTTTTTATATTACTTGTTCTAATGACGCTTGTACTTTTAAAAATGAATGATTGAGAAAATGAATATTTAGAGTAGTCAAATATTATTTAGCAGTATGTTCCACTTTAAGATTTAGAAAAGAAAAGTAACATAATACTTATCATATATTACATTAAAAAATAACTTATTGTATCCATTACTTAAAAGTAACACATACAAAATTATATTAATAAATTGTATGGCTTACATATAAGTAAGGTCGTAGCTTTATACATTATTATGGTATTAAATGCATTTTTATTATATGGTGGGCGATGGAAATTATGATTAATAATTTAGTCACATGTACTAAAACTTTGAGAATCACTGAGTTAATATAAAGCAAAAATGTGTATGTCGTACTTTAAAACAATCTCAGAATGATTATACTCAAGAGAGATCTAAAAATTCATTTTTCCTTTCAAAATATTTCTTAACTAAGCATTGATCAATTGATGTTTAGAAAAAGGTCTCTAATTTATATCTATTAAAAATATTTAGTCTTCTCTCACTTGCAACATGTATTAAAATATTAAATGAAAAGAGTTAATAGCATTTGGTGTTCAGTATTTTTCCTCTGTCTTTATCAATAAATGTTGCAGAAAAATTACACTGTAAGAACCTCCAAGAAACAGCTAATTTGAGTGAGAAATGCACAATAACAAAAGAGAGAAAAAAAACCCGACGCAGCAAGAACGAGTAGTCCGATAGAGACAAAAACTGGTGGGCAAAAAGATTATGTACAGAATGGAAAAATGATTAAAATTTTGGAACTATCGAATGGTTTATTTTAGAGTTACGTAGTTACAAAAAAACAAGCTCAATAAGATGGTGACACATCTCTATCCCAGATGGAAGCTGCCATACAACGTGGCATAGAGTGATAATGCACCCTGATGGTTTCTTGCGGTATTTCTTGCCAAATTTTCTCCAGTTGTCGAGCCAGGTCATCAACGTTCCCTGAGAGATGCCGTCACCTTCCCATCATATCACAGACATGCTAAAAAAAGAAAAAAAATTCCCAAAACGCTTAAAAAAACAGGCCGTCAAATGTGTGAACCCCTTAAAGAAGTAAATGTTGTTTATTATATAAAATATATTGAAAAACACTTTTAACCACTAAATGTAACTATCTGGAAAGACCCTCAAATTATCCGAGAATATTTTTTTCCGAAAAATAAGCGGTAAGTAAATGCATTTAAATGGTCACTTATTCTTCGTATACAAAGCAAGATTTATATAAAACTTTACTATAAAATTACTTAATTAGTCTAAACCAAACTTTTATATACATTTTTAAATCTCAAAAAAGAGATAACATTAAATTGGTTTGTAGGGTAACATTATTTAAAAAGATACCAAGTATATGATTCAAAGTACAATGCGTTCTTACATAGCATGGAAATTAATCCCCTTCTAGAAAAAAACGCAATTATAAACTTAAATATCTGATATTTTTCCTGTGTGATGTTGGCGATTGAACACAATGAATTTGTTAAAAGTTTCTGAGATGGAGATTATTTTTCACAAAATAGTATTACTAATTATTATGTATTTCCATAAATCAACCACACATCTTTACTAGTTTTGCAAACATTCTAGGTGTATATACATCTTAATAATTATGATTGAAACTAATTCATAAGCGCATTGTTCTCATTAAAATAACTAATGTGCAAACGTTGATTGGTAATTAGGTAACAGAACTGGTATGAAGTTCATGCAATTCTCAGTTAGAGAATATTATTAATTTACAATATAGTGAAGAGAAGCATTTAATAGCGAGCGAAATTCAGTGTTATATATATATAACTTAATTCCATCAATAAATCTCATAAGAGATTCTATCATCATTTGATCAGCAATCTCGTATTTTTTAAAGATCTATTTTAATGTTAGTATAATTAACAACAGGGCATTAATGAGTCATATCAGGTAACCAGGTGCACCTGTTGTGTAAACATTGTTTCATTCAGGGAATTTATTTACCCTAGACAACACTACAATTGCTTAGTTAAATCCGTACGCGTTTACATTATCATGAATACGGAATCAAAGATCTCTGTTGAATGGCACAGTCAGAAACATCAATATTATTAGGTGGATGTGGTGTATCTTAATCCCTTCAAAGTTGATGTCGTATATATCCATCTCCCTCTGGTTAAGCATCAAGTGCATCGGACGTATATTTTCATCCTTGAAATGTTGGGATCCTTGGATTGTGCTGCTCAGTTTTAAAACTAGTCCAACTGCTTTGAAACACAAGAAAATGACATTTACAGTGTTTGCAAATAATTTACTGATTTTGGAGAAGAATTGGGGAAGGAATTTGAAGGAGACTGTATTCCTGGAACGTTGAAATTCATATCCAAGGAGTATTGTTTGTTTTTTCGTTTGAGTAGGCGATATAAATGTATCCTTTTTTTTACCCTCATTTTCAAAGAAAGTCCATCGATAAAATGTGTTGTTTGTTATTATTCAAAAAATTATTAAATTGCATCCTACTATCTGTTTCATCCTGCTGTGATACTGGCTCAATCATGTTTCAGGATATATTACGCAAAAGCTAAGCTGTACTTTTTTTATTATTATCATTGTTGTTATTATTATTATACTGAAAGTATACATTAAATTTTGTATTTTTCTCTTCTTTTTTAAATTGAAAATGATAGTTTTGAGAGTATGCAAAATATGACTCCCCCCCCCCCCAATATATCGTGTAATATGGTGTGAATGTAGGAAAAAACAGGGGGCACGATATTTGTGAATTTCATAAGTTTTTCTCGGCATGTAAGGGGTTGGAAAACAGAGTCCGAAACCGTTATTTATTGCTATTTATGTATAGGATTCGAACTATTCTAATTCGATGACACATTTAATTCATTTCACTTATTGAAATTAACATTACATTATT
>BMAV01026941.1:51833-71294 GCA_019973955.1 Trichonephila inaurata madagascariensis
AATTTTTTAACCGGTATCTAACGGTCAACTCATCAACTCTAGGAATTAATGCCGAATCGAATAACAACTGGCAACAGACTCTATTTGAAAAAACGCATTATTGATTTTCCCCCTTTTTTGTTGCTGTGGCCTTTTCCTGAATAAAATATGCGTCTCACGATGCTTTTAGCATTAAGTCGATATATGTTCATCATATAAAAAAATCATTCCATTCGAGTAACTTCTTTTTTTTTTTTTATGCTTCGTGGTGAATTTAAATAAATATTCTCAATATTGTATGATTATTTGCAATAAAACTACTCATGTCCCTCTAAAGCAGTCTTCTCAAACTTTTAACATTTGCTACCAAATTTTCAATCATAATTTTCATCGCGCTTCCCTCCATACAATAACAAGGTATTAAATGTAGTAATGTGTACTTTGACTCTAAAGCTATAAAACAACCTCATTTATATACCAAACAAGTGATCAAAAAAGATAAGCATTAAATTTTATATATTCTACTCTTAAGTAATATGTACTTTAAGTAAGTTATTTTTTATTTATATTAAAAGTCTTATTTTATTTTTTCTTTCTAATTTTTAAATTGAACATATTGCAAAAAAATAATATTATTAATAATAATTAAAGAAAGTACCAAGGTTACCAGAAAACCTTGATATAAAAGGGCTCTCAGCATCCGGAAAAGAAATCTTCATAGATTTCTCTTCAAGTGGTGAAATCGAAAATAAATTAGCAGTAAATCAGCCTTTGTGAATTTTGGGCAGGATTGGATGACGAATTTTCTGCACGGGAAACCAAAGAATTTCATATACTTTTTCCATTTCCAGCACTAGTAATTATTAAATTTAGTATAATTTAGTTTGATAAATTAATTATTGAATTTAATGTGCAATTCTGATGCATTTATATTATATCAGTGTAAGTGTGTATTTTATTTTTTGTTATGTCAGAATATATTTTGTTTTACCTCCTTTCAGTAAATTAATATTAATTATATATACTAAACATCTTTTATTTTTTCGAATTTTTGGTGTACTTCTTCTCTCCCCTCGTAGGAGTTACATGCCCCTGCAGAGAGGAGCGCCCACAGAACCGCTGCTCTAAAGTACAAGCGGCAATATGATGAAACGTATGAATATATGCAAGAAAAACTAATGAAAGTCCATTTCATCAGTGTATAAATATAAATTAAAGATATAATACTGGTTATTTTAGAAAAATAATTTTCTGTACAAAAATTAAACGCCCATTTATTTAATACTTAAATCTAACTGTATTATTTTTAGTGGAATTCTTTATAAGCATATTTACCTTTTGACACACTACATACTTAACTTACTAGCAATACTTTAGTTGTGTTAATAAATTTCAGTCAAAATAACATATTTATAGCATTGTTCCTTTTTGATACATGTATATTTATGATATATTAGGTTGGGGAAAAAGAAATCCATTATTTTTTCGGTAGGTGACTGTAGTGTCCATATCTCGCGAAGTACCGATCAGACAATTTCATATTTATACTTATTGTGAACGGGACATTTTACACTAAAAAAATTATTTTGCAGTTTTTTGTTTGGTCCATTCATTTGTGAGTTACGGGGTGTTAAACGTGGAAGTCAAAACAAAGAGAAAATTCGGTACATTTTACAGTTTTTCTTTGATAAAGGCGAAAATGCAAGCTAGGCGACTGAAATTGGGAATGGAGTTTATGGTGCCGATACTGTAACATCTATTTAAGTGCAATTTTGGTTTCGTCTATTCCGTTCAGGTATTTTGATGTTAAAGATGCACCTCGCACAGGCAGACCCGTCATCGAAAATGTCGATAAAATCAGAGAAATAATCCAAGTTGACCTGCATGTTAGTAGTCGCAGCACCACCGAAGAGCTAAATACTGACCATGAAACTGTTTTAAACTACTGTCGCAAAGTTGGATTGAAAAAGAAGCTCGATGTTTGGGTGCAGACAAATTAACACCTAAAAACATGAATAATCGAATTTTCATCTGCGAAGCCTTAGCCAAACGGAATGAAATAGACCCATTTCTTAAGAGGATAATGACTGGAGATAGGAAATGAGTCACATACGACAATATTGTTTGGAAACAATCGTAGTCAAAGCATAGTGAAATAGCTCAAACGGTGACCAAACTAGTACTAACCGCCAGGAAGATTCTACTGTGTATTTGCTGGAACTTGAAAAGAATAATTTATTATGAAATGCTTCGGTATATCCAAACACTAAATTCAGATCTCTACTTTCAACAACTGGACCGTTTGAAGCTAGTGATTGACCAGAAATGGCCAGAATGTGCCAGCAGAAGAGAAGTTGTGTTCCATCAGGACAACGCCAGACCACACGCGTCTGTAGTGACTCGCTAAAAACTCTGGGAGCTTGGTTGAAAAGTTTTAATGCATCCACCATATAGTCCGGACATGGCAGCAAGCGATTATCACCTTGTTTTTGCCTTGCAAAACTTCCTGAGTGATAATAAATTGGGATCACGAGAAGATTGTGAAAATAGATGACTAGAGTTTTTCGCCAATAAGGACCAAGAATTCTATGAGAGAGACATTATGAAGCTACCTTCAAAATGGCAACAATTATGCAACAAAATGGTGCCTATTTGACCCAAATTGGACAAACCAAAGCATGTTAAATAAAGTCTTGAATTTCACGTAAAAATAATGGATTTCCTTTTCCCCAACCTAATAATAATTCTTGCTAAAAATATAAAGAGTTTATAACTAATTAATTTATTTTTATGGAAACTATCAACAATCAAACTGCATTATAATGTCTGTATCACATTTTAGATAACATAGTAAATACCTATTTTTTTATTTAAAGTGTCACTTCTAATTAAAAATTATTAAATCTTCATTCAGGAACAATAATAATATTACTTTAATATACAGGGATTCGAGATTATGCTACTAGCAACGAAAACATTTAGTTAACGTAAATATACTACTAAATCGAGCAATATTACAATAGTTTATACCCTTACAATTTATTTAATTTCAAAAATCCAAAATGTTTCATAAATTTTATGTGTCTTGAATTATTTATTATATTATTATTTATTTTTTACATTACTTACTATAGATGATCCCAAGATTTAATTTGTTTGAATATCATCTGAATTTTTACAAATAACAAAGTATAAGTGTTATACTTGTCATTTTAAAGTAAAATGTTTGAATGTTATGTATAATTTTCATATTTTCATGAAAAACTATTTTTTATTTCATTAAAGGACACATAAATGGAAAAAATGCTTTCGAAGTACAATTCTACAAATTCTTTGCTTCAGTTCCGTAAAGCGATTTAAGTAGATAATGTTTTGACTCTATATATCACGGAGATTAATATTTTTACTAAGTTTTAGAACTACATTTTATTTATATTATTTAAATTGCTAGACTATTATTTAATACTTTTCATCTAATGAGACAGACATGTAACAGCATATACAGGAGTACTATATATATATATATATATATATATATATATATATATATATATATATATATATATATATATATATATATATATATATATATATATATACATGATTAAATAATACATGATAAAAATTTAAACATGGATAATTTAAACTTCAAACATGTACAATAACGGTGAATCCATAAACATAGCAGGCTAAGAGTTCATTAATATTTGCAGTGATGTATTTATTCTTATACTGAAACATATGTCTGATATTGTTTCTGAATATTTTGATGAAACAGAAATCGTAACTTTAAAAAATGATTCCCTGATTTGACTGTTAATTGAAAAATTTTTAAGATATCTTTCAAATAAATAAAAACTTTAAAAACCGAAAAGATATCTTAAAAATCATAGAAAGCTGCACTATAATGTTTGGAGAATTTTTTTTTTCTACAGTTAATGCTTATATAAGAATACATGAAAAATAATTTTACTACTTATACAAAGCAATGTTATTTACATAGCAAACATATATACATATATAAAGCAAACAAATAAGAAAAAATTCATTTGCATTTCTTTTTGCCTTTGAAGTTTTTGTCGAGCAGTAAAGCACATGGACTCTAAAAGACGGTCTTTCCTAAACCGGAAAGAATAGTTCAGATCTCTTACAACAAAGTTTAAAGTTAAAAAAAATTCAAATGAAGTCCAAGTGATCTATATTTCTAAACATCAGTTATTTTAAGAGATTACAATATCATAGATTCGTTTAATTCTGGCAGATGAAGTTATTTTTGTTAAATTTATTTTTAATGATTAGTATTACATTTAAAAAAACTATTGGATATTTTATTTGAATTAAATTCGGAAAATTAATTATATATATATATATATATATATATATATATATATATATATATATATTCTTTTATTTAGTCAATAACAGTAAAATGCTTTTTTTTCGAAAAAAATTAAGATATGGCTCTTTAACTTAATAAAATAATGTTTTCGAAATATTCAGGTTAAGCAGAAAATTAAAGACAGTGAATTAGTTTTCATTAAAACTTAATATAAGTCTTTGAAAAATAATTAATTATTTCTTCAAAAGTAAATAGTAAAGCAAAATATTCAGATTATTTCTGCCTTCAAAGTAAAAAAATTTTTTAAAAAATACACTATTAAGAATTGTATCTGAATTGAACGAGGTATCAATTTTTACAGTGGGTGAGATCCCATCTATATCGATATCGATAAGACAGCGGTGTCTAATGTTTCACCATTGAGAATTTACTTAGAAAAAAATTACATTTGGAAAGCAAATTATTGGATTTGAAACAATGTATATATAAGTTTAAGATCTTGCATAGTTTTGGGACTAGTTAAATGCAATAAGCAATGATAACCATTGCATTTGTTATCTTAACATGCCCAGTTTAAAAATATGCAGTTTAGATCACCCTCTTCAGGAAAATTATTTCTGTCTTGTAGAGTTCTGAGTAGCTAAGCATTTTCGTTTCGTAGTATGAATGCTGTCACATTCAGTTCCCGCTTATTGATGAATAATGAAATCAGTAATGAATTTATGCAATTACATACAGCTGGTGCCTTCTAGGATGATGCGCACATCACTACACCCTTCTAAAGATAAACTAGTTCACAAGCATGCACTAAGACTACTAAATCTGTCTCCACTACCACCCTAATCACTTCGACTATCATCCATTTCATTGAGATATCGTCCACAGAATTACTCTTAAAGTACCGTTAGAACAACTCAGTGTCGTCGTTTTAGGTGATGTACTCCTACATCTAACAATAACTTTCATGAAAATCATGAGTATTCGCAGTCATTTTTGTCTTATACCCTTTCGTACTGTATACGAGAGTGCAGTGGCTTGCTGATGCCCTGCTGTTGGTCCCCTGAGTGATCTTTGAAACTACTCTGCTAACGTGTACGGTTCATAAGCTAATTTTTTGCTTATTCCTTTTTGTTCACTAATGTATAAAAGCTCTAATATAAAAGAACTACCCCCTCTTCCTAAAAATAGATAAATCCATTATTATACTCCAAATTTTGAGAAGCATTTAAGAAAATATTGATTATTCAAATTAATATTGAAGATGCACTCCGTTTATAAACATAAAATCCCGAAAATCAGCGAAATATCTGTGTTTTAGTGTGTTAATGTTCAGAATTTCAGTACAGATAAAATTCTGCTCTTAAGATCAACACTGTGTGCGCTGGAAATCATTGGGAAAAAAATTGTTGCTGACAAATCTATATTGTTCAGAAACGTTTACTAGTTCAGAATTTAAAATTCAAGAAATGTACTTTAGTTAAATAAATTTATTTACTATCTCCATATTAAAAAATATTTAATTAAAATGAAAATCAGAAAATTTGGTAGAAAATGATGCATTTTTATCCTCAAGTTAAATTACCATTTATATATAAACATTCAGATCCCGCTTTAACGAAACCTATTTAATGAATTCCACGATTTATAACGAATTTTTCTCTTTCCCCGACTAAAGTGAAGGCAAAAAATACTATTGGACGAATAATAAATTCCGAATTGAGGCACTATTTCGACAGCTGAGATTTTTTTTTATGCAAGCTAATATTGGAAAAAATTGGATTTTTTTTCAAACGACATATATCTTTTTTGTCTGGAACAAAAAAATGCTTTTCTCGCAAGCAGCAAATTTCGATGGGGGTGGTCTAGATCATTAATAGACTTAACAGGTGCGAACGAGTGAAGAATGCAACCTATCATGTGAGTTTTCAATAGGACAGGAAATTCCTTTTTGACTTCCTCCCACACCACGATTATTTAATAATTTTTGATGACATTTGATAATGGACTTCACTTCTGTGCAAAACGGAAATTGAGCAAATTGTTGATTTGTCGGAGACAATTAATAGTAATTCTAATCCAGAAATATATAATGAAACTCCGATCATAACTGTTACATTTTCTAGTGTTTTACATTGCTCGGAAACTTTGAAATATACCTTGGGCAGCATAATGTAAATAACACAGTATTTTTTTTTCATTAAGTCGAAAAAGAACTATTTACGGTCAGGAATCAAAAAAATTGTATATATATATATATATATATATTTAAATATATATAATTCAATCACAACACAGGAATCAATAAAATAATTAAAAAAAAAAAATCGAAACTAAATAAATCCTATAACATAAAAATCCCATTTCAGAATATAAATGGCGAATATAGAAAGACAAAATTCTAACATTTTCAAATAAAATTTAAAAATTTTTTATAAAATAAAAAGATATAAAATATCCAAGTGCAACCTCGGACTTAGGACCGATAAGTGGGGTTAAACTAGTTTGATGGTGCCAACCTTCCCCCTATTGCAACTTGGTAAATTAATCTTAAAATATCCAATTCTCAAAAATTTAAAAATTTAAAAGTTAAAAATTAAATAGTTAAAATTAAACTTGAAAAATTAAACTGTTCGCCATCGCATTCTGAAAGATATTATATTAAAATATTAAAATTCTATAAAACAATTAATTGCTTAATGTAAGTGAACCCTCGAACACCAAAGATGACGCTCTCATCTTTAGGTAGAAAAATGTCTAAAATCCGAAAGTTCAAATTAAAAACCAATTATTTTCACAAATGAATAGCGTAAATCATTAAAAACTCACCAAAAAGCATTCTATCAATAATTCAATTCACAAATTTTGAACGATTTTTCTCTCATATTTAATACAACAATTACCACTCCTATATTTTGCTCACAACACCCACTAATGCCATGTCAATCCAAATGATTCATAATCTCACACCAGAGTTCAATCATTTGGTATTAGATGCAAATCAGATTGCATGCAAAAAAGTTGCTTGATTGGTCATAAACGTTTGATTGGTCATATATATATATTGTCTTTCATTAACTCAGCAACAAATCTTTGCAGAAATAATATGATATTCCAAACAAAGATCCAATCAATATTCAGATTTAGTTTTACCATCACAACATATTTATGGATACCATACTAAAAATCCTATTATTCTTTATTCACGTCACTAAAGCAAAGCTGATAGTAATCCAGTGCTTAACATCCTAAGGCCAATAGGGCAGACCTATAAACCCTTTAGCACGAATTCTCTTTTATTCGAGCAATAAAACACTGCATATAGTACAGGAAAAAACCCAGACTTCAGTAAATAACCCAGCCTTGAGAAGAACAGATGCAAGACCGAAATCACAAACAATGAAGCTCGTGAATGGAATATAGAATAGTGAAAAGGAGTTCCTCTGGGTTTTACCGTTTTCGTAGATATCGACAGCCAAGATTGGAGGCAGTTATAAGAAAAAAAAGTTAACAACCTATTTGAAGAAAGAACAGCTGTTACGTATAGAAGGAATGAGATAATATGATAATTTCTCTTTCTGCATGTTTTGATTTATTTATTTGGTAAAAATTATTTGATAGCATTTGATTTTAGAAATTAATTTAAAATACTCATAATAAATTTGTTTTATATAAATCCGTTAGCTTTAGAATTTAAATATTTAACCAGTTTTTAAATTATTAGTACTTCTTCAACCTTAATTAATTGCTGTTCTGAATTTTATCAGTAGTGATTTAATTATTAGGCTTTTATGAATTAATCTTCGATATACATATACAGTCGGACCACTATGTAACGCAGTCTCTAAATCTCGACAAAAAAAGTTCGTTATATGGAAAATTCATTATATAGAGCTTTACCTTTGAATTTTCTTGATAAAGCACATAAAATCAATTTTTAATTCACAAACACTATGTATTAAGAAAAAGAAATTATTCACCCCTTTTTTTAAATTATTGTATATTTATTTTATAAATCTTACCTATCCAAAAAAAAAGAGAAAAAGAAAGAAAAACTGCAAAGAAGGTTTCTTTTGATGCGTTTATCCACTTCCTGAAGAATTTAATTTTTATCTTTGATGCTCAAGCACTTACGTTTTGACGTTTCCGAACTACAAGAAATGAAGAGACCAGTACGACTGATCAAAACTACAAATAAGCGTAGACTAGTTCAAGGACACGAAGACGACTCTACTGAGGGTGAAAGGGGATGTCTAAGATGTTTCTAGTGTACTGGACAGTGGGGGTTAAGGGTTGCACTTCTTGGATGAAGCGCCCAGAATTCTTTTGCTCTTTGTGAATTAGGTACCTAATAAAACCAGTTCAAGATTTATGATCACCATAAAATGTGTTAAAAGAGAGAATAACTTGACATTATCAGAAATACTTTAAAAATAGGGAAGGAAGAACTTCGTTATATAGAAAATGTACTTCACTATTGGGTAATTATTTTATGAAGGAAATCGTGAAATGTTCTTGGTTCCAGGAAAAAGTTCGCTATATAGAAAAATTAGCAATATAGAGGTTCGTAATATGGAGGTTCGACTGCAGATATATATTATTTAAAAGTAATGTTGCACATTTTACTTTAAACAAAAAAGGCATGAAATTAATTACCTTTCTTTAAACAATGCCCTAAAATTCAGGCAATTGAACTTACTTTTCAATTTAAGTGTTTCTTCTTTGTAAAAAAATTCAAAAAATATTTTAAAAATCAGTTATATCAGTGCTTCTCAAATTTTCAATGTTTGCGACCCAATATTCAATCATAATTTGCAGCAGTCCCCTCGACCCCCCTAAATACCATAACGATGTATTAAATTCAATGATACTATGCCGTTAAACCCACAATAAGACTAAGCTCTTAAGGCCCCCATAACGTATATAAACGTCTCGCTCAGCCAGTGTGTTAATTGGCCTCAAACGTAAATGTACGTCTTTCCGAAGTTAAACCTTTTCTGTGAACTGTTTTGCATAAAATTAATTCGAAGGCTTTAGGAAGCAATAAAATGACCTTGACAGTGTTTGCGACGATTTCACTTATTTCAGAGGATTTTGATTACTTATTCCTTTTCTATCACCCACCCCCTCAATAAACCACATACGCTTACTTACGTGCTAAACGGTGGTATTGAAGAGCAAATCACATAATTTTTAATCGGCATTTAAGGGATTAATTATAAAGCGTACAAATTATCAAGATGAGTGTTAATGCTGGCATATAATTTTATATATGATAAATTCATAGGGTCACTGGTAATTATTAAACTTGTTCTTAACTTAGTATTGTTAAGTTAATTATAAAATAGATTGTGCACTACTGATACATTTATTAGTGCATTATATTGTAAATGAGTATTTTGCTTTTTATTATGCCAGAATGTATTTGTTTATTTTCAGTAAGTTACTAATTTCTAAGAGAATTTTTTTTTTTTTTTCAAATTTTCAATAGGCTCTCGCTTCCCTTATACGGTTATCACACCCCCTTAGGGGGCACGCCCCACAGTTTGAGAAACACTGAGTTATATAGTTAAAATGATTTTCTAAAAAGTAATGCAGTATTTTTTTTATTTATAAGCTCTTAATATATTGTTTTTATGAACGAATATTTATTTCAAACAAGAGCAATAAGAATAAATTTCTTTTTGTATTAACTATTAAAAATGATCTATTATCAAATGTAGAATTAAAAGGACTTTTTTTGTTAGAAATATAGTTATTTTTATTTATATTTATTTTTTAAATCCTCAATACTGTTGTGAGGTGGTTGAAGTGTGGAGTGAAAGTTAAAGCTATCTAACAAAGCTGGAGCAACGATCTTTCACAAAAATCATTTTTGTGCTTGTCCAAAAAGTACAGCACTTTTTTCAGAAATTATGAAATATATTTAGCAATCCTACGTTAGCATGTTCTACAAAAGTACGATAAGTGAAAATATTTAATCCATGAAAGAATGTCACTGAGTAACAACATCTTCCGGATGATTCCAGGTAAATAATCAAACATTTCAGACTCGTTTCTGCTTTGTTGGGCGGTGATTAATATTGGGCATCTTAAGAAATAGCAATTGAAATGTTTGTGTAATTTGAGTGTGTGTAGATTTCAGATCACAGAAGTTTATTATTAAATAACGAAAAAAAAATATTACTAAATAGTAATTATTTATGTATTCAGTTCTTAAAAATTAAAAACAGAATATTACTTAATATAATTATCGCAGCTTCCTAACAGAATAGTATGTGGTTTGGAAAGTAAAGGACAGAAGATTAAAGTTTAGTATCACTTTTATTTGCTATCTTCAGTCACCATTGACATATCAATTCAAGAAATTAGCATAACTTAGTTGGATTGTTACGTAAGTAAATATCACAAAATTGTTCTTCACATTCTGCGTGTTATCTTTGAATTTTGTATCACTCCAACGCGATTGATACATCTTACTTTCTCCTAATTGCAATGTTGCAACTGTTTTGCATTTGCACAAGCGTTTTCGAATCAATATCTAAATATTAATGGCATTTACTTTAGACGGCTTGATACAATGCATACCATTTAGGTTCGTTCACATAGGAATCACTTATGAAACAACAAAACAATCACGCTTATTCTCTTCATCTACAGATCGTTCATTCTGTGTTATATAATCTGAAAGTGATAATTACTATTGAAAATGACATTCTGAAAGTGATACTTCATCAAGTTATACTGCATAGGCCTAATAATGATGCTGCTAACTATTCTTAATATCTGAGACATCATCTTGCTCCAGTACACAGAAGAATGGACCACAAATTATATATGTCATTTGAGTAACATCATCCTATATTTCGTTTTCACTATGAAAATACATGTGTGGTACTGCGAACGCTATCATGAGATTTTTAGGACGTAAGCTGTGGAACGGATTAGAGCAGCGTTTCAATATTTGCGACGTAATAATCATTCGAAATTTGCATCTCCCCTCCTTCATAATAATGTATTGAATTTAATAATACTGTACACTTTGACGCAAGAAATACAATACGACTTTAATCTCAAAAGTGCTACCGGCGTTTATTAAAATCTCACTGAACCAAAGCGTTAATTGCCCCAGACGTATACATACGACTTTCCAAAGAACATATTCTTTTCTGGGCACTGCTATTGATAAAATTATTCAAAAGGCAATAAATGCAATAAAATGACCTTGGGATTGTTTGCACAGACTATTTGCTTATTTATCATCGTCCCTCCCCCCTCAATATATAATATACGAGTGTCTACGTGAAAAATGGTGGCATTGAAGAGTGGTGAATAATGTAACTTTTATTTGGCAGTTAAAGGATTAATTATAAACCGTACAAATTACCAAGATGAGAGTTAATTTTTATATATTTTTTGTTGTTAGATTCAGTTTGGAAATGAATAAGGAAAGCTTGATGTTATAATAATTTTTAAAATAAGATACAAACAAGCGAAATTAAAATATATATATGAGGAAAGATAATCTTAATTAAATTGCTATGTGTACTGGAAAATATATTTGAAGTTCTAAACAAAAAACACTAAAGTGTTATTTTTCACTTCTAAAACTATTAGAAGTTTGATTTTTCTTTCTTTTTTCAGAGAAATTTAAGAATTTGAAACATTGCTAGTTTTCAAGGATTGAAAAATTTTCTAGGTTTGGGAGTCAGTAAATTACTTAAAAATAATTTGCTCTATTTAATAATAAATTTGATAAACATTGCGTTTTCTTAGAAATGCTTTTTTTACATATTTGGAGTTTCTAACTCTCAATAGAAACGGGTACACTTATATTTGAAGGAGGAATTATTTTATTCCAAACTACTTGGGGGGGGGCACCCCATGCTCACCTAATGGTGTACAGACCCCTATTGCAGAAATTATACAGCTATTCATACTGATTGCTCAAACTGTAAAATTATAATTTACATGTATTTTGTAGTTTTATTTTTCCAATATATTGTAAGGAGAAAAAATAATGTTCAAGTCTCCATCACCACACTTTAAAGTGCATTTCGAATTAGTGCATCTTGAAAAACAATGTTCCTAATAATTTTCTGCTCTAAATTGCACCGGATTTTTATTCCATCTTTGTTTTTGCACCTTGACAGAGCTACATACAATCGTCAGTGAAAAAATATTGTGTGTTCCCTTTGATGTTACAAATAAACCAACTTTATTTAAAACTCTGCCCCTGTGATTTATTCATAGTCATTGCAAATGCCAATCTTACTGAGAATTGCGTACCTTTTTCCCCTCCAGTGCCCAGTGGTATACAATCTTGGTATACATACAATTTCACCTTTCTTATCTTCTGATAAAATTTTAGTTTACAGAATATTTTTTTGAATATTGTTCACTAACAATCTTGTGCCATTACATATTCTATAGTAATACATTACTTTCTTAACAGCATGTATGCCGATACAGGCTAACTTCAAATTCAGCTTAGCGGATATCATTCCTGATGGAGTTAGTGATGCCACAGATATCTAGGTGGATATTGTAGCATAACGTTAGCTTTATGATCGTTATCGTCGCCACCAACAGAGCAACTAAATAAATTTATTATATCATCACGAAAAGCTGTATTTATATATATAGAAATATATAATTATGAGGGTTGGATATAACGTTATGGGGATATGTTTTATTTCTTCTAAATAGTATTCACACAAAGTTTATTATTGAAATATGTACTGTCTGCATTTTGAAATAAAGCTGTAATTTGTTACACAAATTAAAGAAATTTATATGTGTTTGAAAAGCAAATTATTCGAAGTTAATTAAAGACAAAGGAAGTCCTTTAAATACTAAATTGAAAACAGTGCTTTGAGACTAATATCTTATTATATGTATACATATTTATACATTTCTGGCCATTTGTAAATAAAGTATTTAGTATATATTAAATTTATGCCTTAAGTTAAAGAACTGTTTATAGTATCAAAAACCATATTTTTTTTAAAAAAATAAATAATGGATTTTATAAAAATAGCAACTTTTTGAACTTAGAAAGATTATTATTATTTTTTTTTTTACTTTTAATATGGATTTTACTAAGTAAAATGCTATCCTGGCTATATTCGTGAATACCGGAGTACATCTTTCGAGTGGTATATACCAGAATTTATCATTATTTGGATGTATTATCTTTGGTAAAAATCCACCTTACACACAAGTATTGAACTATTTCAAAGAAAGATCATGTATTATAGCTCGATGCCAGTTCACTTCAGATGTTAATACTAAAATTTATTCGATGAAGTAAAATAATGGTAAAATATGTAAAAAAGGGCAGATGAAGAATTTTCTTTTATTTTATCATCCAGGCTCGAGCGATTAATTAATTGGTTTAATCATTAACATGAATGCAATATTTATTCACTCCTTACCTGATTTGCCCGTACACGATACGGGCTACCAAAAGCTCGTCACAATGGGTTTGCCTGTACGCTATATAGGCACTAATATTTTCTCCTTTTTTAAATGGTTTGCGCATATTATAAAGTCATATAGTCAGATTATTAGTTCTAACTTTTTTAACAGATGCATTTCGTAAATGGTGCTGAAGTACTTCTCATCCTGGATTTTCTAAGTGGTGAAGGCGGGAGTTTTCCCTCGAAGACAGAAATTTATATTCTTGAAAATGTTTGATAAATTACAGAGATCAGCAAGGCAATGTGCAATTTGTTGCTTGAGAAGAAGGGAAAATGAAAAGATAATCAGAAAAAAGCCGACATTATTTATGCCCCCATTACATTTTAAGATTTAGTCTTACACTATGCTACAAAACGCTTGTACATTTATATGCACATACATACAACATCTTGAACCGTTTGCAAAAGGTTCGAACATGAAATATTTTGCAGGAATGACAGAATTTCTTGTAAGATATACGAAACCCTCATCATAGCATGCAAAGTGTACTTATAAAAAGCAAACATTTCAAGGTTTTTGTGCCCCACAATTATAACATTAAAAATAGGGTGAAAACTTTACTTTCGAAGATTGAAATAAAATTCTTCCATTTTTGCACTCTCTGAAGTATTATCCTTCATTATATGCAATAAAAAAACATTTGGACATTTTTTGGAACATTTTGGACAAAGAATTGATGTGGCTTAAGGGGTTTGTGAATAATATTTATTCGCATTTGAAAATTTATATGGATATGTTGTACCAAGCATACTGTTTTCATCTATCTACCATTATAAGACAGTTACTCTGTACCATATCACAATGAATTATTTTCAGATTGCCGCACGATCTCGTAAATTGATCAGGAAAACTTTTAATCTAAAAATTATAGAACTCACATAAATAGCCAAGCATTTTTGCAGCAGATTTCTCATCCTACAATTAACTATATACCACCATTACCCACCAATATACATAATCAATAGTCATTAACTACAAACTCAAATTTCTTAAAAGCTCTATAAAGTTTATTCTCAACGAGAATTTTGAGAACGGAGTGGAAACAAATGCTGCATAAGAGGAAACGAGATCTTTGAAGATTCCGTTCAGAGAGAAAAATCAATCACTTGTTACTGTTTCAAAAATGTGTAGTTCTATCTCTAAATATATATCATTAGTGAATATGTATTCTTAATAAAAAACTACGTTGGAATTCACGCTACCTTTACATCTCCCTTATCTAGGTACAGCTAGCTATATTATAGCTGTGAAAAGATATTTATTATATGGTATCGTGTTACAAGAAGGAGTATTTATTGACAGAAAAGAATACAAAGCATTTAATAATGATGGGTTGTATTTGACCCTTTTTACCGAGTTATTGAATTGTATTTTTGTATGTTAAAATAAAGTAATCTTTCAGGAATGTAAAGAAAATCAATTTGATTCTTAGAAGGTCATAGTGACATGAAGTTGTGGGCTTGAATAAACGCTGGTAAATGTGATCCACCAAGTCTAAGAGAATTACCGTAAACACCGGCGTGTAACGTGCATTTTAAAACAAAAAATATTGAAATTTAAAAGTGCGTGTTATACGATGGGTATAAAAATGTAAATGTTAAAGATAAAAAACAAATGAAAGTAGAAAATATTAGACTTCTAAATATATCGAGGTACTGTTTACTTAAAAGCAATGTCATTCCTCACGAGCTTAAAGTGTTCTTATCCTAGCAGTATGCTATTTTTATATATATATGAAGCTTGGAATAATTTCTCAAATAAAGGTCTTCAAAACATACGGTCATTTTGCACGTACGTTTCAATTTTTATTGTGGAAAAGGAGACATGCTTTATATGGCAAATACTTAAAAATTAAAAACTAGACATTGAAAGTAGAAGTGCTCGTTATATGCTAGATTTTACGGTAATCTGAGAGGACAAACTGACCCGTTACAGAATTTGTGAATTAAGTGCTGTTTTTCCAAGCTTTTGAGAGTCCATCAAGTAAAACTAAGTTAACTTAATCATCTCTTGTGTAAAACTGTGAATTAAAAGGTTGCTTCATCAGTTAAACAGATTACTCCAAATTGTGTATGTGTGAGTACTTTTACATTTTTACATTTGGTTTTAATTACAAGTTTATACCAATTTGTGGTTTTTATTTTCCTATGGTAAGTTACTGCTTTTGCTCGAATGAGGACACTGCCTAACTGTATTTAAAGCAAAATATGTGAAATTGTTCCTCAAGATTTATTTTTCTAATTTACTTAAAAGTGGCCTTTCTAGTGAAAGCAAAATATTAGATGTACTAAATTAACACAATGATTAGAGATAGACTCTGCGTCAAATGTAACTATTCCTGGGATAAAATTTCGTATAATTAGTTGTAAGGGTTACGAGGAGTTTCTAAAACATTTGTTAGAAGTTATTGTGGCAGATTGATAATAAATGGAATGCTAAAAGAAGATAAATTATTATTAGAACATTTGAAAAGGATTTAAAAAGTACAGTTTCAGAAAAAAAAAATTAAAGATAAGAGAACAACAAATTAACTTTATTTAGAAATGCTTATGGGAGAAAAATTAACATTATCTATTAAATTATAATCAATATTGCAAAAATAAAAATCCAGCTTCTTGATTTAAGGTTAACTTTAATTTCAAAATTCAATCAAAGTCTATCGAGCATTGCAGTATATACCATCGACTTTTTAATGTCAGATATTTATCGATAAAAGGAGTATACTAGAGGAAAATAAGAGAAAAAACGAAAGAACTTTTTTACTGCGTTATAGATTTAGCTTTGGTCCATACGACTCTCACCAAAATTTTCTTCATTATCACCAAAAAAAAAATGTTGAAGTGTTTTTCAACTTATTTGCCACAATCCACACATCCCTCTTATCACTGTCTATTAGAAACCATTTGAAATAAAATAATAAGAAAATCAAAAATATTCAGAAAGGCAAAGTAGTATATTGAACCCAACTACCATTATAAATTTGCCACTGAAGCTGTTTTAAATGATTTACTTGATTCTTACAGGTTCTGGTCATGTAATGTATTAGCCCAGAGCTGTTCCCAAATGCTCATTACATTTCTTATTTCTAATGAGCTTCCGATTGGAGTTTTTCCATTGCATACCTAGTGCATTTCTCGGAAGCTGATATCTCTTTTTAGTGCGGCGCAATATAAGCCAATCACCGCAGGTAATTTTGACGCCCAGTTTCCTCCCTGGCGGGAGGCACCTAAGCTCTGACGATGCGAACCTGTACTAGGATTTTATTTTGCCTAGAGCACACAAGCAAAACAGACACTCCAATGATCTTTTACATGCCGTATAACCATACAACACGGCCGCTGTTGATTTTCTGCATCCCGAAAATCCTCCGACTTGGGTCAGGGTTGAACCCGCAACCTTAGGTGCAGAAGGCTAGCGAAAACCCAACCACACCACCCAGCCAGTATGTCTCATTATCAGAAATGAATGACTTTTTTCTACTTTGGTCCACCCTTTTGGTAAGTATCTGAAGATCTTAGATAAAAAATTCATGTTAGATGGAATTAAAAAGTTTAATTTAGAATGTGTCAATGGTGTATTTAGTGGGCATGTATAATGGCACCAATAATGTGTATAATTTTAATGGTTTTTGCAATTTGTATGAGAGGATGCTTAATTTGTATTCCTTTTATTACGATATTTGAACTGTGAAAGAGAAGCACTATTTTACAAGTTACGTGATAACTTCTCAATTATGGGTGCATCAAGTGTACTTAATGAAATAATGAGAGAGAGAGAGATACATAATTTACTAACCATGTTATAAATAAACAATCCATTGTGGTCTGAATTTAGTTTAACATGCCCATTTACTACTAATTATTCAAACTAGTAAAATGTTGTAAATTATTATTGCAAACTTCTAACGCTTACGATATTTCAGTAAAAGAAAATATATACAAATAAATTTTTCATTAAACGTGTTATACTCGTAAATCTGCATACAGAAATGTATGCACATATTGCACCGTATGTGACGTAAAAAAACCCGGATTCTCTCGTATGTTGATTCGAAAGAACTTCGAATCAGAAAGGTTGTATTGATTTATTTCAAATTGAATATTTCAAAACCTAGTCTAACTTAACTTTATTTTGTATTGGACTACCAGTTGAAAACTCACTCTACCGAGCATTTCATGAAGTTCTATTGTTATATATTGTTCTTTATATTTTGGCATCTAATCCCTGGCATTCTTTCGATTGTACCAGAAAATATTCTTATAGTCCTCGTCTTTTGATTTAACCCCTTTTTTAATTGGTTTACCCGTACAGCGTAGAGACTACCGGAAACTGGTCAGAGTCGGTTTCCCCATACGTAGTACATAGCCAGATATTTTCTTCTTTTTATCTTTGATTTGAAAATATTTTTAATTCTTATAGTTAGTTTATTAGTGCAGGTGTTTTTAACAGATGCAGTTTGTCAATATGGTACGGAGATACTCCTCATCCTGGATTTTCTAAGTGGTAAATGTGGGAATTTTCAGTTGAATGCAGGAATTAAGTTACTTAACATTTTTCGATAAACATCAGGCATTGTTCAATTGATTGTTTGATAATGGAAATAGAAAGATAATCTAAAAAAAACCCGATATTATCTCTGTTTCCATTGCAATGTAAGACTCAGTATTACATCATGTTTCAAATTTTGTGTTTATATACACACACACACAAAATCTTCAACTGTTTGAAAAAAAGTTATAAACGTGGAATATTTTTGAGAGAATGAGAGAAATTCTTTCAAGATATATGAAACAGTCTTCATAGAATGTAGGTGTACTTATAAAAAGAGAGCACTTAGGGGTGTTTGTGCTAATAAATTTTAAAAAATAATAATGTAAAAGCTTTAAAATTAATAATTAAAATAAAATTCTTCCCTTTGTACATTCGGTAATGTATTATGCCTAGCTGTATGCAATTAAAAATGGGACTTTTTTTGGGGAACATTTTGGGCCAGTAGTTACTCTTAAGTAGTTAAATAAGAGAAGAAATAAATCTCTAAAAAGGAATTACAATATTTTTTTTTTTACTTTCCTGTAACTCCCTCTCCCCAATAAATTTCACAAACCCCATTTTTAGCGGATGTCTACTAAGCAAAATAAACATGCTTGCCAGGTTTCAAGATTATAAGTCTGATATAATTCAAAAATTGGAACTTTTATCTATAAATACGCATAAACCTGCTTAAGGGTCGATTGAATTGCAACTGCTATTAATGGATGTCTACTGAACAAATGAAGCATGCTTATCAAATTCCATGTGTAATTGATCAAAATTAGATTTTTTTTAAATGAAAGCTCTCCTTCAAACTGCCTTGTGAGTTGGTTACAGTGAAACTCATTTTTACCGGATTTCTACTCAATAAAAAACATCCTTATCATACTTCAAATCTGTAGGTCTAACAGTTCCGGAAATCTCATGATGAAAGAAAGATTGAGTCCCTGTTTTCCGATACATATATAATTCCAATAAAGACACATTAATGGGTTATAATGCAAACATTAACTATCAATTCGAGATTAAAATATTTTGTAAGACACAGATAAATGTTAAAAATATTTTCTAACTCAAGATTATTTCTTTTAAAAAAAAAATATATATATATATATATATATATATATATATAT
>BMAV01026942.1:2786-13501 GCA_019973955.1 Trichonephila inaurata madagascariensis
ATATTAACTTCTAAGTAATTCTAGTAGATCTTTTATTCTTCCCTAATGCAATATGTATTAATTTCCAATTTGATTTCAGTTATTAATAGAAATGAATTTAAAGATAAAATGCTAAAAATACTATATGCTATAAATATGTTATACTTAAAACATGGTGTCTTCAAATTAGCTAGGCAAAAAGAATGATTTATTGCATGTAATTTGCAAGAAAAAAAATTAATGTACATATTCTTGTAAGAGAGAAATTGTCTAAGTTCACCGTTATCACTAATGTTTAAAGTGGCTTCCTTCTGTTTCTATGTAAATATTCCATCAGTAAATCTGTTTTTGTCACAGATTTATTAGCATGCTTCCGTCGATCAAATTAATTGCAGTATATATTCTTGATTTTAGTTCAGGAAAGGACGCAGGAAATGTGTGTGTGGCAGAGTACATACTTTATCCTCAACAAAACCTCATACACTGAAAACCAGTGATGTTCGTGATGACCACCAAATAACGCCTTCAAGATCAACCCAAACATACTGCATCAACATTGAGGTAAAATGTAACGTCGTTGTAGAAATGAAAAGACGCTCTATCCTGTTGAAAAAATTGTTAGCTCCTGGCATTTTTTCTTTAATGGAAATATGTATGTGCATGTGAAAAATATGTATAGATAATTTCTGATAGATAAATAATTTCCAGATAAATAATTTCTGTAACAGTCTTTTCAACAAAGAAAAAAAAAGCCGAGAACAATCAAGAAACTCACTGCACAAAACACGTTCCCTTTGTGCCTATCCCTTTCATGTTCTCGGATTCCATGAGGACTTTTCCAGCCCCAAATTCTTGCATTATGACACCTAAAACTCTCTATGAATTAAATTAGGATATGCTTCTATTTATCTGACTTTAAACGGGTTAATTTCTTTTAATGCCACCCATCCGGTATAGTGGTTAACGCCGCTGACTGCTGTGCCGTAGGACCTGAATTCCGGTTCGAATCCCGGAGAAGGCATGGATGTTTGTAAATGAGGAGTGCCTTTGTGGCATAGAGGAACTCTAAATAACCATCGAGCCGCAAGTTCTCTCTCATGAGGTTGCTGGAAGGGGAAGAGAGTGGGAGGCCCCTGACCACCCCCAAAATCTCTCTCAAAAGGAGGGAGGAACGAGCCAAAATGTGCTGTCACCTGCATGGTGCTCAAAGTTACGGTTAACGACAGGCATACAATCTAGCCCTTTACCATGATGAATTTTGCAAGCCTCGATCTGGCACATGCCTATCAGATGGCATTAATAACAACAACAACAGCAGCGTTTAATATTTCTAAATTTCCGGTCGGTTCCGGTTGCTTAGAGGTTGCCTAAGATAAACAACGTAACTTCGTGCGCCACTTCGTAAGCCTAAGGTTGAGGGCTCAACCCCAGCTGGAGTTGATAGATTTTCTGGATACGAAAATGGTAGGTGTGCATGTCATATGATTATGCGGCATTCAAAAGATCCCTTGAGTATCAATTTGGCTCTGATACTCTCGGCAAAATTAAATCATGGCAATATTTAGCATCCGACGAGAGCTTGAGTTAAAAATTGATTCAGGCGTTCAAATTTGGTAACGAGACTGTCACTAGATGGTGCCACCATGAAATGGCTCCCACTTTTGGAGACTTGCTGTGTCTGCTAAGTTGCTAAATTGCAGCCCCATTGGGAAAAATATTGTAGACATCCCGTATATAAAATTTAAGCATATGAAAGCTATAATGTCAAATGTTAAATAGATAAACATATTTACACGTGTTTAAAACTTTTTCAGCTGAGTTTCGATCATCCCCACCTTCTTCATTCCGGGTTTTTCAATTTAAATTTTTATTTCATTTCACGGCTTTTTCACGGTTTTTGGATAATTTTTTTTTCCTTTTACGAAATAAATCATTTCTTTGGGATGATTTTTTTTAAAGAAATACAGATTGCATAAAAAGAGGTAGGTGTATATATATATATATATATATATATTATATATATATATAATCATTTTAAACTTTACTCAAGCATAAAATTTACTTAAACAGCATTTAAAATATGCTGTTTCTAGAATAAATTCTTTTTTATACATTCTCATGGGGTAGAAATTAGGTTAAAAAAATATATAAATACTCTTTAATGTTAAAATTTCAAACTAATCTTTTCTTCGTCATAACAGGAAATATTCAAATTCAATTTAGAACAAATTTATATTCAACGATAAAGTAAAAAATCGTGCTCTTAAAAACGATTAAATATTCACCGAAAGCTTTGGAATTTTTCCCTTTATTCATGAGCAGAAAGAAAAATTGTATTTGAGAAAGACGAAAGGTTATTTTAAGAGTGCTTTATCTGTTTAAAAACGCATTAAACCAGCGATGTCATACGATGTCTCAGGACATTTTTTTTGAAAATATTCTCGACTTAAATATTGACTCTCGATATTGAGCCTTATACAAAACTGAATATTGACGATAGATTTCTTCAAGGCAAACGTGTTCGAATTTTTATGCGAAACTTCCATATTTTTTATCTAGAGGGAAACATGGATAGATGAGTGCTCACAAAACGTGACATTCCTTTCGATCGCTGGTATCAAAAGTGTTGCCATTTCCATAAGAGTAATATACGTGGAGATCGGGAGTTCTTTCCTGAGAGGTATGTTTGCTGAAGTAATATTAGAATTCCAGAGAAGCCTTTCTTATTTGTATGATGCAATTTTGAATGTATCTTTTGCAGCGTTCTCTGAATACACGTGTTTAGAAAATTTTATTCGGGGACTGGATTCCGATCCGGTAAGTTTAAAACGAAACTATTTAAGTTTTGTGAAAATTACAAGATACATTGAAACTGATGAAATTATTTAATATAATATTAATGCATTTTTTTTTTGTATATTCATTCAATTCCTACTATTAGCTCACAATCTCTATATATTTATTTATTTATCTTGGAGGAATTTTCAATCGTTAGTAAAATCCATTTTAAAGCGCTCAATTGAGCTGAAATTTTATATACATGATTATTTTGGATGACAATACAATAATTTAATTATAATAAATAAAAATTAATTGATTAAAACTAATTATTTAAAGAATTACAAATACAGCCACGTTGGCATTACTTTTAGCGACTTGTGTCAAAACTTGTGAAAAGGTTTTTTTCTCACGTTTTAAAGCATTCAGTTGAACTGAAATTTTATATACATGATTGTTTTGGATAACAATACGATACTTTAATGATAATCAATAAAAATTAATTACAACTTAATATTGTGATTCTGCCCTATGTATATACATATTTATATTAATTGTAACGATTTAATAAAAAGTACCTAAAATAAAAAAAAAAATTGTTGATCTAAGTAGGAATTGATGAATTTTTTTTTATTTTACTTGTTTTAAATACAACTTTAAATCAAGAAAGATTCTCATAAATTACAGTAATACCTCGACTTTTTTACGTGAATTGAGAGATACTCAATTTGCAAATCTCGACGATTCCTCTTTTTTTTTTTTTTTCATCACTGAAATTCAAGCGGAATCAGTGCCAGAATCTAATGAAATTGGTAATTTGGTTGAAGAAGCTGTCGATCTTGCCAGACAAATAAATTTAGAAGTGGATAGTGATGACGTTCAAGAACTGCTGGATTCCCACAAACAGGAGCTGACAATTCATGAGCTCATAGAAATGCATGAGCAAGAGCAAGACATTGAAGAACTTGAGTTTTTAGACCCAGTTCATTCAAAAGATCGAATGACGGTCGGTAATTTGACAGAAGGCATGAGTTTAATTGAAAAAGGGTTACAAATTAAACAAAAAAAAATCTTAAATGGAGATAATATTTTTTCAACAAAACAAGGAATAAACAAGTAATATAAAAAAAACCTTAGTCTCAATTCCTACTTAGATCAACAAAGAAAAAATTTATTTTAGCTACTTTTTATTAAATAGTTACAATTAATATTAATATGTATATACACACGACAGAATCACAACATAAAGTGGTAATTAATTTTTATTAATTCTCATTAAAATATTGTATTGTCATCCAAAACAATCGTGTATATAAAATTTCAGTTCAACTGAATGCTTTAAAACGTGGGAAAAAAAGCTTTTCAAGTTTTGACACAAGTCGCCAAAAGGGTCACTAAATCACCCAAAATGATGCCAACGTGGTTGTAATTGTAATTCTTTAAATAATTAGTTTTAATCAATTATTTTTTATTAATTATAATTAAATTATTGTATTGTCATCCAAAATAATCATGTATACAAAATTTCAGCTCAATTGAGCGCTTTAATGTTTTTATTAATGATTGAAAATTCCACGAAGATAAAAATAAATCAATATATAAATACATAGAGAGAGTTAGCTAATAGTAGGAGTTGTATGAAAAATCATTAGCATGCTGTGAGAAAATTTTGTGGGAGGATAAAAAAATTTTCTTGACCCGTCTGACTACTTTGTTGGATTTTAAGAAAACTTTTTCATCAAAATAATTTTGGTTTGCGATTTTGTGTTCGTGTTATTTAAAATTTTACCAAATATTTTTTTCTAAATTATTATTTTCTTACTCCGGTCGTAATTAAAAATAATTTACTTGTATTTATACGCGAAATTATACCCGACTTACGCGGTGTTCACTTAGTCTCGCCTATCGCGAAAGCTCGGGGCATTACTGTGTCTATAACTTTACATTGGAAGGTTGTACAATTACCTTTAAAATTATGAATCAATGTTAATTCGTAATATTCACACATTCCGCACATATGTATACATATATTAGAAGACTGAGTGTTAACCGAAGAAAATTAGAGTAAATGAAAAAAGGGATTATCTCATACATATATAAATTCCTGAATATGTTTGTATATTTATTTGTAACTTATACAAACCCTCACAGTTGATCGCATCGTTCCACAATTTTGCTCGGATCTTTGCTGAATTTTCAAAGAAGCCCCAAGTATGCTTTCAAATTTATTTTTAGGGATTTTTTTTCCTAAAATTCTCTTGCTCAAGGAAGATTTTGTGTGTGTATGTGCAAAGTCTCTCAATGTCATGATGTGCAGTCATTAGAGGAAAATCGTTTCCGCATACGTTTAGAAAATGATTATTATATATCTTTTAATTTCGATATGTTTAAGAATGGACTTTGCCGAAATTGACACCAAAGAGGTGGAGGGAGGAGTGTTATAGATAAAAAAAATTACCATTGAACTATTAGACTACAGAGTTGAAATTTGGAAAGTGTGTTCCTTTTGTTGAGAGAGATCTTCTGTAAATGGTTTTTACAAAAACTGACTCCCAAGGGCAGTGTTACAGGGGCGTAAAAGATAAATATATTCCGTTTTAGAAATTCATCTTCCTTCCTTCCTCAGTGGCTCGACACCCCAGGGTGGGCCTTGGCCTTTTCCCCGCCATCCTTCTTCTTGCTAGTGTTTTCCAATTCTTAGATCTCAAAACAAGAAGATATTTTTCTAGGCCATCAATCCTTCTAAAATTTGGCCTGCCCTTTCTTCGTGTGCCAATTGGTTGGGCATTGAAGACTTTTTTAGTGGTGGAGTTTCAGTCCATTCTGACAACGTGACCTGCCCATTTAATTCGTTGTATTTTGATGAAGTTAATAATGTCAGATTCTTTATATGATTGATAGAGCTCTAAATTTGATGTTCTTCGCCACATTTCATTTTCCTGAATTCCTCCAAAAATAAATCTTAAAATCTTCCTTTCGCGTAGATACTTATCATGATCTCATCTGTTTGAGACATAGACCAAGTTTCACACGTGTAAACTAATACTGATCTTAAAAGACTTTTGCACAATATAATCTTTGTTTTTCCTTTGATTAAATTCAATTTCATATATTTTCGTATTCCATTAAGACATCTATTAGCCATAGTAATTCTCTTTTTGATTTCAGTAGTACAATCGTTTATATTGTTAATTTCCGAACCTAAATAAGTTAAACCATCAACAACTTAAAAATAATACTCGAAATTCGCCTTATTCTTTTTAAATCAGAGCTTCTCAAACTTCCATTGTTTGCGACACAATATTCAATCATAATTTGCATCACGCCCCCCTCCATACAATAGCGATGTATTAAATTCAATAATACTATGACGTTAAACATACAATACGACTTAAACCTCTTAAGCTCCCAACGTATATTAACGTCTCACTCAGCCACTATGTTTATTGCCCTCAGACGTATATATACGTCTTTCCAAAGTTATATCTTTTCTGTGAACTGCTATCCATAAAATTATTCCGAATTCTTTAGAAAGCAATAAAATGACCTTGACAGTGTTTGCAAAGGATTCACTTAGTTCACAGGATTTGATTATTTATTCCTTTTCTACCACCCCCTCAATACACCATATACGCTTACCTAAGTGCTAAATGGGGGCATTGGAGAGCGAATCGCCTAATTTTTAATCGGCATAAGATATTAATTATAAACCGTACAAATTATCGAGATAAGTGTTAATATGTTGGTACATAATTTTATATATAGCACACACACACACACACAAATCCATAGGGTCACTGATAATTATTAAACTTGTCCTTAACTTAGTATTGTTAAGTTAATTATAAAATAGATCGTGCACTACTGATACATTTATAAGTGTATAATATTGTAAATGAGTATTTTATTTTTTATTATGTCAGAATGCATTTATTTGTTTACTTCCAGTAAGTTAATAATTTTTGAAAGAATTTTTTTTTCAATTTTTCAAGAGGCTCACGCCCCCTTAGGGAGGCGCGCCCCACAGTTTGAGAAACACTTGTTTTAAATCAAGAAATAAGGGCTATAAAAATATTTCTAAATACAATCGAAAGCTTAATGCTAAGACTTAGATATTAATAATTTAAATAATTATATGTATAGTCATACACACACATTATCCCGAAACACCCTGCAAAGTGGATAGCTAAGGTCTAGTATTAAATACATTTAAGTTTTTAGTAAGATTGCCGCATACCTGGCATATTCAACCGACAGTTCTAATTCTCCATTATTTTGGGGCGATTCCAATGTATCAAGGACCACAGACGTATCGGAGCACACACTGTCACACGACATGGCTCTCTGGAGCTTGGCATTCGATCCTCCTTCGACTGCTTTGGAATGGAATAGATGGACACAAACAAATAAACACACTAAGAATTTCAACATAAAGACATCAACAATTACTATATTACAGACAAAGGTAAGTGAAAATTGATTGAATATATATATATATATTGGATGTACTCTTTGTTAGTGATCTTCAAACTGTGCTCCATGGAGCCCCGGGGTTCCATGAAGCATACACAAGGGTTCCACGAGTCATAATAAAAATTCGAAAAGAAAATTATAAACGGGTTGGCAAAATGGATTCCCATTCTCTTTGAGAGAAGTTTTAATAAACACAAGTATCCAAAAGCTCATTTCATTAAATAAAACTGAAAATTTTATTTATACATAATGTAACTTTAATTTGCAATACTTTTTAAACTTTTATAATAATAATAATAATAATAATAAAAGAATATTAAAACATTTTTTCTTTATATTTACTATTAGATTGTGATTTTTCTATTATTTGCTATACCTGGTTCCATGGAATAAGTCCATACTCATTAGTACAATGTTTTGAAAATATTAAATTTTTTCTATAAATGTAATAGAAATTGACAATAATATATATTATATAATAAAAGAGAGGGAGAACTTATCGACACATCATCAGATTCCACGCGTTAAATTCTAAATTTAATCAAGAATAGCTAAATTTTAAGTAACAAATTATTGTGGAAAACACAGTATTTCTCCCATGGCTATATACATTTTAATGCTGTCCAGAACAATATATTTAAATGAAAAATATTTTTAAATGTGAGTGTGACTGCCAAAACGATATATAAAAACAAGTTAAACGCAGAATATGGAATGCGACTGTAGATAATTTCAATAGATCTAAACTTCGACAGTTTATATTAAAGATTACTACACAAGCATTTGCAACAAAAGAGAGACATCTTAGTTTTTTTACGTTTAAATTGGATCCTTCAAAAAGTTTCTCTTAAAATTTATTTCCTATTTCATATATAAATTAAAAATAATTAATTTCCGAGTTCAAAATTTGTTAAATAGTTTTTGCTTTACACATGAAAAAAACCTTTTATAATTAATGTACTGGAAAGTAAGAACATACACAAATGATACTAAAAAATCTTAAGCAGTACAAACATTAGGGTAATTAAATATTCTGAACCAAATTTTTAGTTTTATGTATCCTCAGTTATCGAACGCTCTTTATTCCCAAATTTTAACTATCCGATATATTTTAATGATTTCCGCGACAAAAAAAAAGCAATCAACGTTGGTTCATTTTTCTGACTGTTTACCCTGATATTCTTTTACACGAAACATACACTACGAAACCACAAACATATTTTACTGATAGAAACATCGCCAAAGATGGGACGCCGAAACTGAGCAGCATTTTAGCGCCATCTATTGAACATAGTAAAACGATCGAAACTAACACAAAACATCAGGCAATTCGGTGTCCAGGCTGGCCCTCCGAGCGACGTCCAGCGAGAACCTTCGTGAGTGGTGGTCAGTGGCAGGCGGTGGGGGTATCGGTGGCACTGAATGAGAAGGGACACCAAGGATCTCGACCGATTTCAGACTGTCGGTGAAACTTTGCTGGGGGATGAAGGGTGGTCTCGAGGGATCTGATCGTGGAGGATATGCCTGGAAGGAAAAACGCTATGATACATGAAAAAAGTCAAATATATTATTATTATTTAACAAATAAAGAATATAACTGGAAAAGAATTTAAATGGAGCGTTTCGTGTAGCAGGTTTCTTAAAAAGGATCGTGCTAGAGAATTCTACCAAATGAAATGCTTACTGTAAAAATTTTGATAAAACTTTACGCTTGCTTATGAAACATTTTCTTTCGAAAGCATAACTTCTCCCACGACTTTTAATGAATTGAAATAAAACTCAATGGGCTCAATTCATGAAGGTCACATGATAAAGACAGACACGTGTTCTCATTTGAATTCAAAACAAACTTTAAACTAATTGTACTTGTTCTATTTGTAAAGCCGAGATAAAAATTAATTTCATAATTGGTTAGAGATGTTCAAATATAATAAAAAAAATTTCATCAAAAAGATTTTAAAACTATAAAAAAAAAATCTTTTTATGCATGTATTTTTAAATAAAAAGCATTTTGAAAACCTTTGTGTGTTACACTGGCGTATCTAGTCCTGAGT
Organism: Trichonephila inaurata madagascariensis; assembly: GCA_019973955.1. Lineage (NCBI taxonomy): Eukaryota > Metazoa > Arthropoda > Arachnida > Araneae > Nephilidae > Trichonephila > Trichonephila inaurata. Next base: position 12,071 of record BMAV01026942.1, read on the forward strand.
GGGCCCTGTATCAAAAATTTCTTGGGGCCCTCTTTGGGCCTCGTTAATACTTAACGATATTTTCCTTACACATGTTGGGGACCCCAGTACTGATTTATCCATTGGGCACTGGGGGCGTTACCCAGGGCAAGAAAGGGCCCGGAGAAGCTGGACTTAACCCGGTTTTCTGGTAATAAATTTCGATCCGCCAGTGCCAAGGGGTCTGTAGATCTTATGCGCCCAAGGCCCCAAATTAGCTTAAATCGGCACTGGGGCCCCTGTAGCTTGGGAGCCCGTTATCATTGATATGGCGGTAGCTACGACCCTGGTGCGTTATTATTGTTCACAAATATGTGCATTTAAAGAAAAAGTTTCTGCAAACAGCAAAAGTTAAAAACAACGAAATGCATGAATTGATTAGGTGGAAACACACGGTTGCTTTTATGGAGTGACTGTAACGTCGCATGAGTTTTTGAACTCATTGGTTAAAAGCACGTGGTTATCATTATCATGTGACTATGACGTCACATGAATTTAGCCCATTAAAAACCAAACCTATGTTTTAAATATGTGGCTGGATGAATTATTTTAGTTAATATTTTGACCTTTTAACGACTAAGGGAAGCAATTTTCCCCAATTTAAAATTGATGATTGTCGCATTTAGTTATAACCTTATCTGCAATTTTTATACAGGATATCAAAATAGAATGCGTACATAATTTATGCCATTCAGTTTGTATAATTTTCTATATAATTATGAAGTATATCCGAACAATATGAAAACAAAAATGTCTGATAATACTACACATTTATCTAAAAAAACACACACAATGTTATGTTTTTTTTTCTTATTTTGTGTCTAAACAAACTGAAATAAACAGTTGCATACATATATTTGCTCTTATGAACCCTAAGGTCCTGTGAGGATTAAAAGAAATTTAAGCATCAACCGAAATTAAAATCAAACTAAACTGATTTTTAAAGGGAATTGACGTTTTTGTCCTTCGGATTATAGAAATACGGTAAGAATTTTCGGCATATTATTGAACTCAGTTTAGAATACCCCCTTGGTGAGAAAACATTACAATAGATTTCATTGATAGAATCAAATATCCTTTTGTCTCTTTCTCTCCCGCAGCTCAGGATATATAAATAGATACATCTACAGGAACATATTTAAGTGAACAATGTTCATATGTAAATAAGAATAATAAAAAAAACCTCCTTCAAGGCAATTACAGAATTTTGATTCCTAATTTAATTAGAAGATTTAATAATGTAACAAATGTGCTATATTTAATTCCGTTTTAAAACTTTATAATGAATATTAAATCACAACAGTATACATCTACACTATTAAAATTCGTAGGTAAACAAACGTATCTATGCGACTACCTATGGGATCATATCTTCTCACGAACTGCACAACGCAGAAACTCATCGAAGGTACA
>BMAV01026942.1:13673-33841 GCA_019973955.1 Trichonephila inaurata madagascariensis
ACGTTTTTAAAACGTGATCTAATTTTTTTCATGAGACTCAGACAAAAAATAATTACAGAATCGGAAAGATCATTTACTTCGCCACGATACGGTATTATTAATTTTAAAAAATAATTATATTTTCTATTTTTTACGATTTTTTTTAAATCAATCAACATCGATACGTTTTTATGAGTATTTCTAAATTGTTCCGCTTGCATTTTCTTTCGCTTTAATGAAAAAATATTTTACACTAAAAAAGTTCATGCGTTTCTCTTTTAGAATCAGTCATTTAAAAAATTAAATGTCAAAAACTGGTTTTTTTTTTTACGATTTTTCAAAAAATACTCAAAATTTTATATTTAAATACTCAATAATTTCTTTGTTTATAAAAATAATCTCAAGAAACTTTTTTTCCGTGTGTAAATTAATATTATCCGTAATCTGTACAAAGATTGATAAAATATCTTAAAAATTACGGGTTTTTTTTTTAAAAAAAAATGTGTTTTTCGTTTTTTCTTTTTGAGAGAAATATTTAAGAATTATTTTTGTTACATTTTTTGTTTAAAAACTACCGTTGTTTTCAATCGATATATGAAGTTTGAAGGCATTAACTGAAAAAAATGAAGCTCGAAAAAAAATTTAAACTTCAACAAATAACGCAATGCGAAACTGAATATCTCTTCCTTTTATTTTAAAGGTCTTTTCACTACTTTTCCTGTAGAAACCGCAGCGTGGTTGTTTTATGTGCTTCTTTATAAACGGTAGTTTCCAGTTTCGAAACTGCATCATCACTTAGTATTTATGAGTTTTTAAAAAATACTCAGCATTTTATTCGCTCATTTAATAACTTCGCCAGCAATTAAGTAATTGGAAAGACAATTTATTTCGTCACGATACATTTTTTTTTTTTTCCTACAAAACAAGGATACTTTACATAATTTAAGATTTTTTCTAAAATGAATCAATATCGATGCGTTTATATAAAAATGATTTTCAAAAAACTCATTCTTTGATCTTTTAGAGCTACTGATTTAAATAAAATGCCGATAACTTTTTCTTACGAATTTTTAAAAAATACTCAAATTTTAAATGTTTAATAACTATTTATCAAATTCAAAGTTTTTTTTTAACTTCTTTATTTATAAAAATAATTGTATGAAACTTTTTCCCCACGTATCGAACATTTCAAAAAATGCTCACAATTTTAATTCAACATTTAATACAGTTTTTTTGTTTATTACCCTTTTTGCCAGAAATATTTTAACATTATTTTTGTTTCATTTTTTGTTTAAAAATTACCGTTGTTTGCAATAGATGTGTTAAGTTTGAAGGCATTTTCAGCCCGTTACGTTTGATGAAAGGTTACACTAGAAAAGAAGGTGTGCCTATAAATATTGAAAATCACCAGATTTTGCGAAATTAAATATCAACAACTTTTTTTTTACGATTTTTCAAAAAATTCTCAAAATTTTATTTAAATACTTACTAACTTCTTTATTTATAAAAATTATCTCACAAAACTTTTCTTCCGTGTGTAGAACGATATTGTCCATAATCTGTACAAAGATTGAAAAAATTACTAAAAAATTACGGGTTTTTTTAAAAAAAAAGGTGTTTTCGTTTTTTTCCCTTTTTGCTAGAAATATTTAAAAATTATTTTTGTTACATTTTTTGTTAAAAAACTACTATTGTTTTCAATGGATATATGAAGTTTGAAGGCTTTAACTTAAAAATGAAGCCCGAAAAAAAAGTTAAAACTTTAACAAATAAAGCATTTTTACAATAGGAATAACTCTTCCTTTTATTTTGAAGGTTTTTTTCCCGACGATTTCACGGCGCGCGATTGTTTAACGTGTTTCATTACTAATTGTTGGGCCCGGGTTCCATTTTTAATTATAAAAATTTCTACTTTTTTCAACATAAAGTTATTTTTAAAAAGGTACAGTGAGTGAGTGAGTGAATATTAAAGTCCCATTGTTCACTTACTCGACAGCTCTGATAGCGAGAGGGGAAAGGGAATTTCCTTGACAATATGTTATGCATTAAAAATTTTTCGTGCAATAGCGTGGGGAAATAAACCTGTCTGACAAAGAAAAGAAGCGAAAAAATTTCGAAACAGGGAATTTTAAGTTATAAACTCGGTAAAAGCCCGAGCAACGCCGGGCTAAGCGGAGGAGGGGGTGGAAGTCATTTTGAAAAAGAGTATTAGAAGTGCTGATTTTGTGAAGGAAAGGGAAAATTTATAAAAGTAGAGAAAGCCCGCATAGCGACGGGCCACACATGCAGCTAGTAATAAATAAAATCTGACAATTTAAATACCTGTTTTAAGAAGAAATCACATTCATTTCTCTCACTTTGGTTATAAAGCTTAGAAAGTTTTAAATAAAATGAAAAAATTGGGATTGTATTTTCCTCACACACTTAATATATTTAATATCTATTCTATTTGAATATTTTTAACTCAAGCACATGTTGGAAATGGGAAACTTATTACATTAATTAAATAGTTAATGTAAATAACTAGTTTTGATACTTATATAATAAATAATGTGACTGTGAGAGAATATGTAATGCATATATACATAAAGATATTTTACTGTACATGTATACATTATAAAACTTTCCATGGGGTTGGGAAATATAAAAAATGATTAAGGTATCCTCGACTACGTTCGGAACCGTGATTTTGCAGAAGCGTATAAATGGATAATATTGATGATATTTAGTGTCACTTAGATTAGAATACATGTATACAATTGTTTTAAGGACATTATGACAAAAAAATTATTTAAATACACAATATTTTGGCAAAAATTTCACTTAGAATAACCTTTTTTCCCAATGTTCCCCTTTTGTAAAAAATGCTTCTATCATAATAATATTTTGCCTGCATATAGCTCAGACCTCTGTACAGAGGCTGAACTAGAATTTTTGAAACGCATAACTTGGAAGTCGGTTTATCCATGTTTTACGAAAACAGAAGGGAGAAATTTTAAGAAAAACGCCGATAATTATTTCAAATGGTTGTAACTCTGAAAATAATTTGAATTTTTCAAAAATCATATTTGAGCCTCTGTACAGAGGTCCAAGCTATATACAGGCAAAATATTAATACAATAGAAGCATTTTTTACAAAAGGAGAACATTTGGAAAAAAAGGTTATTCTAAGTTAGTTTTTTGCGAAAATACTGTATTTAAATAATTTTTTTTGTTATAATGTCCTTATATATAAAACAATTTTATACATATATTCTAATCTAAGTGACACTAAATATCATGAAAATTATCCATTTATGCCCTTTTTTAAAATCATGGTTCCGAACGTAGTCGGAAAGCTTAACAAAATACGAAAGAAAAAAATCCCTTATCCGAAACAAGTAAAACAAAACTTTCATTAACACTTTTTACGGCTTACTAACTGTTCAACTGTTCTGTAATCTTGGAAACGTTACTTTTTTTTGGCTACACAGAACTTTTATACCTTCTACTCAAAATAGTAAAAAAAAAAGAAACAAAAAAGAACATCTCTAAACTGAAGTGAAAGCACTTCCGAATTACATTTAGTCGTGTTATCCGCCACTCTCACTAAAGCATCAGTTGGATGTTAGAAGCAGGAATTCCAGAGAGTTCGAACTTAAGAGCACTGTAATTTTATCCGCCAGCTAAGCCTACTACAAAACTTTTTACTCCTCGAGTTCTGTTTTCTGAGAAAAATAAGCTGGGTGAGATTAAAGAAAATAAATCTAATCACACTCGAAATTGTTTGCTACTACTAGAAAAGCCAATCGAAGGGTTCTTTGTTCCATTAATGATTAAACTTTCTTAGAAAAATCAGTCTATCAAGAATGAGGTAATTGTTTTTGGAATTTTTTTAAGATCTTAAATAACAGGTATTATAAAATTCCTATTTTTTTGTGAGATTAAAATCGTGTTCAGTTTGCTTTTTTCATATTTTTTTTAAAGTCATCACTAAAATTTGAAAAATATTAATAAATTATTTAGTGTTACACTATTACCGTATTTATTCGAGTCTAAACCACCATTGATTCAAAGCCACATCTCGAATTCTCAAAACGTTTTTGTAAAAAATAAAAAAAAAAATAAAAATTCTATAAAAATTTTTGTTTATTAATATCCAATATTTATTAAATTAAAAGAAATTTAAATGAGAACTAATAGAAATGAACAATCATTTTATTCTACCAATATTAAATACACACATGAACCTGTATTTTCTTTAATTAGCAGTATCATGTTCAATTTCCTCCATCCAAAGAATTTTTCAGCCGGAGATTCTATGCTATACTCGATTTTCTGTAGCATTAACAATGGCAAAAAAGTGCGGTTTAGATTCGAATAAATACGATAATTGCAAATAGAATTTCGAAATCTTTTTCAACTCCACCCCTTCCCACTGTTTTATTAAAGCAAGTCTTTCGATATATAGATTATTATTTAAAGGAATATTTTAAATCAATGCTTCCCAAACTTTCAGTATTTGCGATCCAATTTTCAATCATAATTTTCATAGCGCCCTTCCCCCCTCCCATACAGTAACAATATATTGAGGTCGCCCAACCGGTATATTGGTTATCGACGTGGACTGCAGTGCCGTAGGGCCTGGGTTCGAATCCCGGAGAAGACATGGATGTTTGTAAATGTATAGTGCCTTTGCGGCAGAGGGGTACTCTAAATAGCCGTCGAGCCGCAAGTCCTCTCGTGAGGTTGGTGGAAGGGAAAGAGAAGTGGAAGGTCCCTAGCCATCCCCAGGATTTTCTACCTCTAAATTGGCGTAGAACCGAGCAAAATCGTACTGTCACCTGCATAGTGCTTAAGGCTAACCACAGGCGTAAAAATGTAGCCCTTAGACGCGATGAATTTCGCGGGCCTAGATCTGACTTCATCAGTCAGGTGGCATTAGTCACAACAACAACAACACAATGTATTGATTTCAATAATAATATACTTTAATTATAAGTCGTACGAATTATCTAGATAAGTACTATAAATTTTGTATATAATATTATACTATTGTGTGTGTGTGACAAGCCCATGGAGTCCCTGGTAATTATTAAATTTGTTCTTAACTTAAAGTTGTTAAATTAGTTATCAAATACATTGTGCAGTACTGTGTGATACATTTATACTTATATTATATCAGTGTAAATGTGTATTTTATTTTTATTATGTCAGAATGCATTTTGTTCTGCTTCCTTTTAGTAAATTAGTAAGATTTTTAAAATAGTCTTATGTATTCGACTTTTCGATATGCTCACCTCCCCCTAGAGGGCGTGCCCCACAGTTTGGAAACACTGTTTTGAAGTATGTGTGTGTGCACTTTTAAAATACATAGATATACCATCATTATTATTACAAACATCATTCCTGATGAGAATCATGTATACTCTTGGAATACATTTACTTGATACATTGCAATAAAGGTGAAATAACTAGAAATATGGCATCCATATAGATTACATTAGAAGCATAAATATTTATCATCGCTTAAGACGAGTTGAATGATTCATTTAAAGGAATTCAAAATTCAGAGGAAATTGAATATTATACGGAACGTATATAGCACTTTATTTAAATGATTAATGCTTTACATAAACACTTTTGGTATGCGTTTCAAAGAGAAATGATGTTGAAGTAAACGGCGAATAATTCTCAATTAAAATACAAGACACGAGAAACAACTTTACTTATTGATTGAAGTTGGGCTTAAATTTTGAATGAAATCGATTCTCTACCTCGTGTAATACAAGAATTCTTTTAAAAATTTGAATACTGGAAGAACTGATAGAGAACTTGTTAAACTTCTAAAGAATACTGAATATTTTACAGGTTAAGAGCCATTGAACGTGACAGCAAGATGTTTCCTTAGTTTTGATAAAATTCGCAAACGTTTTCCCTGCGGTGCTATATTTTAAATAAGTATACAAAGTATAAAGGAAGATGCTGTAGTGATATAACAGACTGTTTTTTTTTTTTGTATATACTGACTGAAGAATTAGTCGGGACAATTAATTTCTTAACAAGTTATTTGACAGATAGAGAATTCTTATGACTCATACTACAAAGTCAGTATTTGAAATAATTGTAATATTTATTCATTATAATTACAAGGAATATTAAAAGTTTTAATTTAAAATTGTCATGTTTGAACATACACACTCATCTATTAACGTTTTAGTTTTTTATACTCTAACTTGGATATAGTTCTTTGAATTTCTTTCGAAAAAAACAACTGAACAATAATAAAAATTAAAAGGGTAAATTTGTTGATTTTCATTACACCTATTAGTTTCAAGCTGCAGAAAGTTTTTTTTTTTTTGTCATAAGAATAACCAAATTTGATGAAGAAACAAAATTTGTTCTAAGACATATTAACACTGATTATACTGAGTCACATATACAGTCCTTAGAGTATACCGATTTCTTTTTTAGAGAATTCTATATTAAATTACTTTAGATAAAATTGAAAAAAATATGTTTATAATAAAAAAAAAAGCATAAATTTAAGAAAAATAAGTAAAATTGCTAAATTTTTTGACTTTAAAAGAAATTAAGATATCTCTTACATACATTATTTGTATCTACAATAGTACTTTCCGATAATATATATGAAACTACTATCTCAGTATACATGACCATTGGTCGCTGAGATGCATGAGCAGATTTCCCGATTAGGTAGTTAGTCTGAAGCGAAACCACCAGTGTCTAGTCCCCAAGCAAGCTTGGTACTCATTTATCGATTCTCTGAAGGAATGAAAGGCTGAATCGACCTTCCCAAGCCCGAGGATATATATATATGAAAGAGGTAAAAATATTAGTAACTTCGAGTATTGTTACGATTTTGAAAGATATATTATGTAGAATAAGATTGTCCACATATATCTCTTTTTATATATATATGTTGTTTTGCCATTTAATGCAAATTACAGCACATGTATTTTGTTTACTATTCAGCAACAAAAATGAAGGTTAAGCAATTCTTGTGTTAACATAATAATTGTTGAAATTAAAAAATTGCTATTTTCCTTTTCGGCTATATTATTTAGCAACCTTTTAAATGTAGCAAGAATGAGCCATCAATAATTGCTTTAAATGACGTGTTCTTTTTTCAAACTTCGTAGATTCTGTATTATTCATACATATTCTGGTTTAATAACGCAATAATCTTTGGCTGACGCAAGCAAAACTCAAGTCAAATCACGAGTTCAAGTCCTTATTTTAACTAACATACGTCATTCAAAATAAGGCGGGAAATTGTGCATTTAAAGAAATTGGAAACTCCAAGATAAGTTAGTTGTCAGTAGTGTCAAGTGTAAGTAGTGAAATATGTAAATGACAAGTGTAAGGTATCAGCTTATACGTAGCTCTGTGATACTCTACAGAGAAACGTTATTTCAATTAAACAGAGGTTAATAACTCCCCTATGTGCTAAGAATAATGTAAAAATATCTAGAAACACACACCAGACTTATACAAAATATTTTATCGTACAAAAGAAAGCTGAAAATAATTGAAAATTTTGCGTAAAATTTTTGTGATGCCAATGTGTTAAAATAATCATTAGATACAGATGCTTTTCAAATAATTTAAGAACACACCAGTTAAATCTCAGAATTTAGGAAGAGTCATATCATTAATAAATAGGACGGAATTTTTTCTCTGAAGCATATTTGTGAAATAATGTATTGTTTTTTGATTCTGAAACCTAATAATTACAAAATAATAAATAATCTTTCTTAAAGAAACAGTAATTTTGATTACAAAGAATTATTTGTCTGATACCTATGTAGAACCAATACGAACGGAACACAAATAATCTTAGAATTCTATTGCAAATTTAATTTCTTTCAACTAATCTGATGTTCATGGGATTTTATTTTTGTAAAACCAGAGTAACTCTACCTCTATCGTAAGACATCCTGCAGAAAAAATATAGACAGCGTAACTTTATGAAAATTGCAATTACTCTTGTTACAAGAACTTCGTTACTGTGGCAAAAAATAAAAGTGATAATAATAATAAATGAATAAATAAATAAAAATGAAAAATAAAAATAAATAAATAAAATAAAACAAACATATGACAGCATTTACAAGTTCTGCTAAAAAAAAAAATCCCTTCGTTTTCCTGTATGGTTGATCAGTGAAATAATTGTTACTTTATCCCTTTATCTACCGACTGTACTTATATCTAAGTACCAATCACTTTAAAATTACATAGAATAACCATTTTTACGAATACTCTGATGATACTTAGCAGGAAGATTCTTTAAAATCCACCTTCCAAGATATATGGCAGCGTGGGTTCTATGATGAGTATTTTAGCGGGGAAGGCGAATTGTTTTATAGGAGAATAGTTTTATAGGATTGCGAAGATTGTCATTTTTGTACCGAAAAAATAGTTATGTCAAAAGGTAAGTATATTATTGTTTTTGTATGTTAATGAAGACCTTAGAAAACGATTTGACAATTTATTTTAATTGAACAGTGTGTACAATTAATTTTACAGTAGAGCATCTTTAAGTAATTAATTATCTCTAACGCGGATTAAATTTCCTAAAGATGAGTATTTTGTTTATGTGTATCCATTACTTTTCAGTGTAGTGACTAAAAAAAATATTACACGAAAAAAACTGCAGTAAATCATAATGTGGTAGATAAAGGTCTATATTGATGGAAACAAAATATATATATATAAAATAATTTAGAACTGTACGGCGTCCTAAAGCAACATTAACGTTTTGGGTAACGAGTCTCATAATTTCGTAACTTACTCGAATGATGAAAATGAATATCAGCTATATATCTACTTCCCCAATTCTCCAATAGAATACTGATATATTTTAATCCCTATTTCCATTTAGAGATGCATATACACTTGCAAGTGGAACCGTTTGTGAATATGTACAAGCAGTTTGGTTTGCAAGTGCATGCGCACTTTTAAACGCTTAATGAACTACTCGCAAATCATCAAAGGTTAACCACATCCTATTGTGTTTTGGACGAACCTAAAGAAAGTTTTTAGTTCCGATTGTAGTTGCATCATCTGTGGTTCATTAGTTTTTGTATTAGCTCGTGAACTTCTAGAACGTACTGGTGGTTGATACATGACAAATGACGATTTGTGGCTGGTACGTTCCTTTTCTATTTATCACCGAAAGTTTATTATGATAATGATAATTTCGATAAGAGGTTCGGGAGAGCCTCACAAATGGTTCAGCTAACAAATATTGGGGCACATTAACGTGTGGTTATCGCCATTATTCCTCAATGTAGTTCTGCAGTAGAGTCATAACTTTCTTCCTTACTTTCAAACATTCGGCTGTTTTACTTAAAAAATGAATAGCTATATATATTTATCATGAATATTTCGAATGCAAAAAAATTCTGAATACTATCGAGGGTTAAAATTTATTTGCTTTGTCATCTTACCTCTTTAAAGCATTAATACTGATAACATATTGTAATAAAGCTAAGGGCATCAGTTTGTTTAAAAATACAACATTTTCTCTAGAATGCAATGTTGACAATCATCCGAAAATAAAGTAAATTAGCATCTCAAGATTATTAAGATGTCAAGGTTTTCTTTTAACTCTTTTTTTTTTTGAAAAAAAAGGGGAAAATGCATATTTTTATGTTAGCTGCCTTGGGCATTTTTCTTCATTATGGGTGTCAAGATTTCCTTGAAAGGTTTCTTAGTAGTTTTGTGATTTGAAGATGCTTTGCATCATCCTTCTGAAAAAAAAAGTTATAAAGAATATTCTTTCTACATCTGATTTTTGACACATATTGCCATTTGGATCTAATTGTATAATGTTTCAGAAATGATGTACAAGTTTTAAATGTATCGTTAAAAGTAAAATGTAATACTTTGTACTAAGCTGATTTTTTAATGACAAATTATAAAGGAAGAAGTAAAGATACAATTTCTAAAAGCACTATTAGAAGTTTGAAGCTAACAGTTTGGTTCGGTGCAAATATTGTAAAGGTTGAAGGTTTGTAATTTTATAAAATTGTATCAGATCATTGCTGGGTAAGTTGTAACGGTCTATATCGTACGTTGTTTTCGTTTCAAACTAACTTGGGGTTTTAAACCCTTTATAAGGCAGTAGTAAGTATATTTATCACCATTTGCATTGATTTTTAAATGTTCATGGTATGTTATTTTGCGACTTTTCATTTATGTTTCCATCTATTAATTTCAAAAAAAAAATTTTTTTTACACATTTTGGTACTTCTTCCCCCATAATAATACGATTAAGAAAAGAGATCAAGGAAGGATCCGTTAGTCAAGTATTGTGTCTGCTGTTGCCATACATAGTGAAATTATGGGAGGTTTATATCACTTTGATCAACTTCGAAAACGATATGCTATTGAACAACTCTCACAGAAATGGTGTCCTAAAATCTTGTACTTCCTCATTTGTCTGGAAATTGTTAATTCTTTTATTTTGTGCAAATTATGTAGAAGAGATGTGGCTTTCAAGAGTAACTAGGTTTTATTCTGCGACTAGCACTCTAATTGATTTCAGGATTTTCAAGTCGGAAACGAAAAGGACAACCTATAAGTTTCTTAGGCAATAAAAAAATAGGTTCCATACGAAGTGAGATTGAATAAGTTAGTAACCATATACTAGTTTTAGGGAGTACATGCAGGTACTGTCGTTTGTGCGTCACTAAGACACATTAAAAGAAAACAAAATGTGTGTACAATTTGCTATGTCTCGTTATGTGTATCGCCGGTGTTTTCTAAGATTTCATGGGGAAATAATATTATAATTTGTCATCTATGAAAAAAAAGCTAAGGAATTAATTCTCCCCTCCCCCCCCCATTTGTAGTATTTACAAAATATATTTTAAAAATATACACAAAAAATAAGTAAAAATCATTTATTTTATTGCATTTCAATAGCCCCCAAGGAGCGATGGTAAGTACTGTTACCGTAAAAAAAAATGTGTGTGCTTATGACCACACGATAGAAGTGATAACTTCAAATTTTGTAATGTTATTTCAGGGATTAGCTCGGTGAATAAAAAACAAGGGGATGTTATATTAGTTTTGTCCTATAAAATTATTTATTCATAGTACTCATAAAGTAATATTTTTGTGCGAAATATACAATCATATTTGAGAATTAATTGTATTCTAAGAAGGAAACAATAGGTTTATAGTAGCTGAAACAGGTTATAAATACTTTAGATTAAAAATTTTATTTAAATATTCATGAAAAAAACTCCGTCAAGCGTTGTTTCGTACCTCTTCGTGCTTTCATTTGGAACATTTGACATAACTAAATTGAATTGGATTTGGATTTGTCTTTTGAAAAATCAACTTTAAAATTCCCACTTAAAATCATAGGTAATTTGTTCATAAGACCTGATCCGGCTTTGTGAATTTTGGTTATAATTTAACAATATTCAATTCTATTCATGAATTAATTTAAGTAAAGGGATATTAAGACGGGTAGTTGATTAAGAAGAGAGGAATCTAGGTCAAAACCTTTAAAAAGGGATTTAATCAGAAGATTTATATCCCATAATCTCTAGCTTATACTAGCTTTTTTGTCATTGTATGGCAAAATATTGTAAAATATATCCGGTGCTGCTGTAAGGTAAGTCTTCTTAATTATATTTTGTTTTCTTGTATTTAAATTTAATGTAACTTTTTCTTAATACCTGTATACTTAATTTTGTTGTTCTAATTTTTTTTTAGACTCAAAGTATATTTAAGTAATGTGATTAATAGAGCTATTTGTTCATTGCTATTCTGAGAGATTCGCTATCAAAAATAGATTTTTATTCTTAAATTCACTGCAATATTTCTAATGATAATTATACTATTTACTTAGTTCTATAAAATTTTGTCCTTTTTCTACATTTTGTTTAATTTTGGTGTAGGATTTCTCTCTCTCTCTCTAGGCCTATTTTTCAAAATATTACGATTCATTTTCATGCTTCAACTAGGATTAGAGAGAAACCATCCATTCATTTTTGGAGAAAGAGGTGGCGGGGGGAACCCCGCTTAGATCGAAGTTAGGAACTCTACTTTTACAGCTTATAGGTGAGGGGACAGACTACGGCGTTTCATGTCGTTTCTGAGTGGTGGAGGAGGGGGGAAACGTCCCTCCTTTTCATTTTAGGAGTGTGTATTTCGCGGACGACCGTACCCGAGCACGATTTCTGATTTAAGACCAAAAAAAGCCGAAAGAGCGTTACAAATCCATGCGTGACGTTCATTCAAGTTCACTCTCCAGCAAAACGCGCCTATAGAAGTTATCACTTCAAAAATGGCGTTAAAAATTTTAATTAATTTTAACTAATGAGCTAAATGAGTTCTCTTTCTTAAATCAATCTCAATTCTAAAGATATTTTAGTATACCTTTACTAGAAATAAATAGCCCTTTAAAGGTTTAATGTTGTTGAAGAATTTTCAGCTGCCAACTTCTTCCAGAGGAAACGTGATAAGCAAATTTCTAACAGTTTATAACGGGATGGGAAGTGCAGTTTAGGGTTATAGCAATCCTAAGATTAGAATACATCGTGAACCAATGTTGTGGTAGTGACTTGGGGTGAGGAAATCAAACAGTGTTCGGTCGGAATCGAATCATTTTAAAACTTTTAACAGACTCCATCCATTTTTAAAGAATCGTATCCTGAGTCTTCTTCTCATATTTAGGATAACAGATAAGTAAAATTTTATAATTCATAGTTGCGTGATCAAGTTGATGGCCTTGGCAGCTTAGTGGTCATGGTCAGGAATTCGTGGCCGGCGTTGTCGCGTCATGGAATCGAGCCTGGACCCGCCGTGTAGAAGTGCTGTTACATGTTAAATCTGTCGTGAATCGAAATCCCCATATTGATGTGGTTTGGAGGTTAGGAGAGAGGGATGTCGGTTCATGTGTCGTCACCTGATCGCAGCTCAAAATTACGAGGTCTGTCGCCAATATTCCTCACATTGCCTTAATAAACATTCACTCACTCTAGTGACAAAGTTGATTAACCCTTCATTCTTTGAGCTAATCTATAAATAAATAGTTAAGTAGTTCTTTTGTATTTCTGGTTCTTTTTGATGACTTGTGTTCTGGCTTCTACATTCATTCATATCTCGGTTCGAGATTTACGAGTGCAAAAACCTCGGGGTTAGCTAAACATCCTGTGGAGATTTCGTTATAAAGTCAGAACCAATTTTTATGTTTATAACTTTCATGTACTATAAATTCTATTTTATATTTTTGAGTTTAATCACTAAGGAATTAAAAGCATGTTCTTCCAAATAACTAAAGTTATTATCCAACATGGAGCAAGCTTATTCTGTATGCTTCTAAAAATCAGTTAAAAATATAATTGATGATTTTTATGCGTTTGTTTTGATATTTTAAACATCGATCCTTTCCCCAATGATTTATTTTAATTTCACAAAATTTAAAACTTAAATGCATTGTTGGGAACTTTGAAGTTGTGATTATCTCTGTGATTAGGTAGACCGCTATTTCACATTGAAAATTAACGCAAAACTTTCAGGAAAAGAGAAAAAGAAACGATAGTTGCATCGAGATTGTAGATAGTTGCTCCTTTATTCTCTCTCTGCTTACCATTATATGTTAATGTTTTCTGAACATAAATTATTGCATCATTAATCATCAATTATAATGCTTGCAATTATGTATAAGAATAGTGTCGCATCATCTCATTAATAATTTCCATACAATAAGGAATCGTTTTCCTTATACGAATAGTAAGATAAAATTAGAATTTTTCGTAGATCTTTTTCTATGGTATTTCAAAATTTGTTTATTTTTTTTTTTTTTTCTAAGCAGAAATACTTTGTTGGATGTTTTTCTTACTTATTTATTTTTTTTTTTTATTTTCAAGAGAAAACAGTGGATTGATATAAAATGATCTTGTTTGATTTATATTACAATAAATAAAAAAAAATGCTACTGATAACGACTCTTTTCAAACCTCATTCAGACATCAAATTTGTGAAACCGAATTTTCATTTTTGATATTTTCACAACACATCGTGTAAACACTTGAAATATGACGAGGGCTTCATTTAACGGGTACTAGTTTTCACCATTACATCAATATGAATTACGTAAATTTTATTCTTCTGCAAGTTCTTTTCATGAAGTAAACATCAATTACATAAGAGGTTTCCCGAAAATCGAACCTTAATGGGGGTTGAGAGGGGTTAAGATGAGTGGGAGATAGATATTTTCCTGCTTTTAAACTGTTAGGCCTACAGTCGTGAAATTTGGTAGGCATGTTGGCATATTGGTTGGTAGAGTTCCTCTAAAAAAAATTTTGCGATAATCGAACCTCAAAATGGGGAAGGGATTTAAGGGGCGTCATTTATAAAAGTTCCTGCTTTTGAACTGCTGCATGCACATACTTAAAATTTGGTAAGCATGTTTCTTATATTGAGATAAATCGCTAAGAACGAATTTTACGAAAATCGACTCCTTTTAGGGAAGTCAGGAATAACTGGGGCGGATAAAAAAATTATTCCCTTTTTTGAACTACTATTGATACAGTAACGGAATTCGGTATGCATGTTTCTTTTGTTGAATTGAAATCCACTAAGAGCAGGTTTTATGCAAATTGACTCTCAAAGGGCGTTACGGAGCTTATTAATAAAAAAATTTAATTTTTAGATTTGAACTTTAAATTTGGCAACCATGTTTATTAAGTTCAGTAGAGGTCCACTAAAATGTGCTTTGTGAAAATCCACTTTGGAGGAGCAGTAAAGATAATTCTATTTCAGTTTTAGAAATTATTATTTAGAAGTCCTGTCCTTTTTTTCAATTCCTACTATTAACTCACACTCTCCATACATTTATTTATTCATCTTCGTGGAATTTTCAATCGTTAACAAAAAAACATTTTGAAGCGCTCAATTGAGCTGAAATTTAATATACATGATTATTCTGGATGACAATATAATTTAATTATAATTAATAAAAATTAATTGATTAAAACTATCAATTTAAGGAATTACAAATACAGCCACGTTGGCATCATTTTTGGCGACTTAGCGACCCTTTTGGCGACTTGTGTCATAACTTGAAAATGTTTTTTTCTCACGTTTTAAAGCATTCAGTTGAACTGAAATTTTAAATGCATGATTGGCTTGGATGACAATACGATACTTTAATGATAATTAACAAAAATTAATTACCACTTAATGTTGTGATTCTTTCATATGTTTATACATATCTATATTAATTGTAACTATTTAATAAAAAGTAGCTAAAAAATAAAATTTTCTTTGTTGATCTAAGTAGGAATTGACTTGAAATTTTTTTTTTATATATTACTTGTTTTAAATTAAGAAGTTAGAGTTACAAGAATATTTTTCAATACAATCGAACAGTTAATGCGATAACTTAGAAATCAGTAATTTATAAATGTATATAAATAGTATATATTCATACAATATTATGAAATACCCAGGGAAGCATGCCGGTAATGGAGAGCATATATACAGAGAGAGAGAAAATGAGAGAGAGAGAGTGTGTGTGTGTTATACACATCTCCTGCATATTATATAATTGGTAAGAAACATGAATCTATATACATTATACTAAAGATCACATGAAGTAAATTAAACCCTCTCTAAGTAACTTCAAGATTTTTTGCAATCACAGATGTATGGCAAAGATATAAACTTTTTTCCGAGAGTACAGTTTCATCTTTACTCTTTTAATCTTTCATCTCTTAAATAAAAAAAATAAATGGAATCGAGGAAAATTGTTCAGGATCAAATTGTTTCTTTCCGATGTATTGGAATGGCAGCGCTTCTTCGAGAAATCGATTAAGTCAGAAGCGAAGGCAGAGAGCAGACCGGCTTTCAAGAGAAAGATTTATTGAACAGAAGCAATATCAATGGCGAATGGATTCCGATTGAATTCCAGTTGCTCGCTTGGGACAAATAAAGAGTTTGACGTAAAAAATGGATCTGGATCCGTCCCTTCTTTTGGGAGATAATTGCTGCACTGAGATTCTCTTTGTGTTGTTGTTTTGATGCAGCAATTAGTTCGGTCGTTGAAGTTTGGAAAAGGGATTTTTGAAATAAATAGAACGCAATGGAGTAAAAACTTTTGATCCCCATTTTAATGAAAATGTATTGAATTTTTGGAAGAATTCTGATTAAAGTCTACGAGTACATGAAATCGTTCATAATAAACACATACATATGAGTACAAATGTAATAAAGCTTCCCATTTATACAAATATATCGGTGATCTATTTTTTTAAAGTAAAAATAATGAAATTTTACCTTACAATATATTTTTTATCTTAACATACATAAAATTGGTTAAAACCAACAATAACAAACCTTATTTTGATTATTACATATTATAGATCAAATTTTAAATAGCAATATTTAAGACAAGAGTTGTTTTTAAGTTTAACATTATTAATGCAACATTCTGAAACAATAATATCCATAAATCAATGCATAAGCATGTAGTACTTAAGCACATTTGTGGCTCAGTTATTATTTACTTAATACAGATGATAATAAAAAATAACTAATATTAAATAATTATAAAATATCAGCACATAATTATCTATTAAATTTCTTAAATCTTAAATTTGCAATGTTTTTTTAGTATCAGTTTTTTTGGTTTACATATTTTGATAAATTTTATTTACTATACTTAATTATATTTATTGCTAATAATTAACTTGCTTTGATAATTTTTTGATTATTCTGTTACATTTTTAAAAATTCTTAAATTTTCTTTTTTTTAAAACACTTTTTAAAGAATTGTATATTGATTTTATAATTTCTATGTATAATATGTTGCTGATTATCTTAAAGACTTTTTTTATATTCCTTTACTTTAAAAAACTCATGCAATTCTGCGTTCTTTTCTTTGGTTATTTTTAGTGGGGTAAGTAGTTTATCAAAATATAATGTTGAAATATGGTGATTTAAATTTATATATATATTATGAATTAATTTTAGGCACTTGAAAAATTTTACATATATTATTTCCTAATGTATTTCTTCTCTTCAAAATCTAATTTCTGCCCTTTAATATAACTGTTAATGTGCCCATAAGCCTAGAACCATTTTTTTTTAAATCGTATTTTATTTGCTCTAAGCCTAAATTTTTTTTTACATATTACTGCAGCAACCTTGTTTTATTACTTTTTTTGCTTGATGTTTTAGTTTATTTTAGAGAATCAGATTAAATCTTGTAATATTAATAATTATACATGAAACACTTTCTGTAGAATGAAATCTATCAAATTATCCTTTATTTTATAGTTTTTTATTAGCTTTAACTTTATTTTGATACCTGATTGTCTAAGAGTACATTATAAATAGCTATTTTTTTAAAAATTTATTTTAAAATTTTTGAAAGTACACCCAACTCTTTTTTTATACGGTAAATAAGTTCCTTAGAAAACCGTGCAAAAAAAATTGTGTAAAAAATACATGCGACATATGTTCCACAACTTTAAAAAATCGGGTAAGATGAAAAATCTCTAAATTTTTTTTCTCACATAAAACCGTGCAAAAATGTAAGAATAAAATCAGTTTTACATATTTATAAAACAAAAACAATTTATTTTTGTTACAAATAAAATTAAAATTAGTGTAGAGGGAAAAAATTCCCTCTATATAAGTACGTATAACATATAAAAATTCAAATTGAAATTTAGAATAAAACTACTAACTAACAGCTATTCATCAGTAGATAACAAGCGTGCAAGTTTATTACAAACCGGATAAAAAGGGTTATAATAAGTAGATGTGTCAGATATGTTAATTCCAATGAAAAATTTTGTTCATTATTAACGGCCTCTGTTGATTGTCTTTTTTATTGTTACAAAATTTTATTCTTGCGGTTGTCTTTTTAGTTTTTATCAAGTTGATTATATAGTTTATGTAGTTCTTGATATTCAGCTACGTAAGATTACGTTGAAATTTTAATGCATGCTCTATGTCACGATCATAAGTATAATAAAGTGTTTTCCATACTTGTAGCAAATTTCATGCCCTCGCGAATTAAATCAGCTGCTAAAAGCTGAACATCACTTTCGACTTCACTAATATTGATTTCTTTATTATCATAAACTCGTTTAAATCGTCCTCAACCAAATTGCACGAGTCCCGATATATATATATTTCGAAATTCATGTTAGGACAAAAGATTCGTGTAAAAAAAATTCCTTAAATTCATACCGAGTTATTTTAAAATCGTGTACAAAAAAGAGTTGGTTGTACCTTTATTTTTCTTAATTCTAATTTCAAAATAAATTCGATTGCTGCTACAGCGTTGTAAAGCATCAACAACTAGCATAACAAATGTTAAATCAATAACTATTTCGATATTGTAATGTTTTATAAAGGATAAAAAAATGTCACTTTTATTATTGTTATCTTCTTTACATAAAAACTTTCGACATATTTTGTATATTTTTTAAAAAAATTTTGAGCGTGTATTGTTATGTTGGCTTATAAAACATTGTATTCGAGCCTTAAATGTGATTTTTTTACTACTCGGGGAACTAAAAGGTGATTTTTTACTAAGATACTTTATACCAACAAGATCGTACGTACTACAAACACTCAATATTTCATTTATGTTTGTTGTAATATTTTAAACATTAAATTTTTTTTTGTATTAACTTCAATATAGATTTTAAAACACTGAAAATGGATGAAATATAAGCGATATCACAAATAAAGATTTCCGATATTATATTCTTTTTTTAAGTATATGAGCAGATTTTTTTTATCTAATGAATAAGGTATGATATTGTTTGAAATTAAATTAATTTTTGTATCAAATAAAAAATGAATTAAGAAAATAGTGGCAGATATTACTATATGTGTGTAAATTTCCTTAAAATCATTTATTTTTTTGTATTTTATTTTTATAGAAACACTAAATCGCACAAATTCCTGTAGCCTCTGTGTGTCTACTTTATTTATGAATTAAAGAACTGTCACTAAACGGAATATTTGTATTAATGAAAAGTAGTTTTGAAAAATCTCATTTTTTTTAACGCCAACACACTTTGAACTCAATGTTTGAAACACAATCCATTCTAAACACTAATTTAATGTGTTCCACAATCATAATATAAAATATTGTTTGGTAATTCGAAATAATTGGAAATTGGTCAATTCGAAATGTTTTAATTAAATATGATATTAATATTATTAGCATAAAAACAATAATAAAATTTAATATTAAAAATAGAAATAACGAGGTAAAAACCTTTAGATTATTAATAGTCAAAAGCGTATTTTACTTTTGAATTTAAGTTGATAAATATTAATGTTCTATAACTGAGCCACTATACTTCTGACTTCCATTCATCATTAACTAGGGATACGGACATAAAAGTCAATTTTTTGCCAAAATAAATGCATTTGATGAAGTAAGCTTTTTCTTCGATTATCATTATTATTCTTTTAAATTTTTAATTTAACGCTTAAATTATTTTCGAATACATTTTAATCTCGGTCGGCTGATAGATGCATTGAGGCTGTCTTCGGTTAATGTTAAAGAATAGTACCCTAATTTGGAACATTTTTCAGATATAAAAGAAATGAAACATCAGTATGATATTCTGGCTTCACTATCCTTTAGAGAGCAGAATTTTTTATCATACTTCCCGTTTTTAACCGAGTTTATTCATTTTTTCTGGTATAAAATGTGTTTCGTGTTTTTTCTCATATACCGTAATGTTAAATGGGCTATGCCTTCACGTATTAAACCAAAAAAAAAAAAAAAAAGTATTCATGGAATATTTTGGCATTTTTAAGAACACAATATTGTTAGCAAAGGTATGAGTTATAATATTGCAAATTTCCGTAGAAATTGAGGCATTTTTTTTCCTGTCGGAAAAGGTGCTTCGCATTTAGTTCAAGCTTTCTTACTCTTACCGAAGAAAGCCTTAAGTGAATCAAGAGTTTTTCAAGTAAGTAATTGTATTAATTATTAATTTCTTTAAGTACTGAACTTAAACCTTATGTCTGATTCGAAAAGCAAAGTACGTTAATTTTATTTTTATTATAACTATATTGCATGTACGATGCATTTAGAAAAAATTCTCTACAGCACAACTCTCTTGGAAATATACAAGCAGCAAATAAATAAGCATATCACTGTGAGGACTACTTACTATGTATCCATT
>BMAV01026943.1:0-20615 GCA_019973955.1 Trichonephila inaurata madagascariensis
GGATTCAGATATCATTTTTCCTTTGCGGCGTTTTGCTCTAAGTATTAATCATAATGCTCTGAAGTATCAATTATAACGCTCTGAAGTATTAATTATAATGATCTGGAGTATTAATCATTTGCATTTCGCAACCCCTTTTCCTTACTTTTATGTAATTTTGACGTTCGTCGGATATTTCCTTCCTGGTGTTGCAATTTAATGTGACCAGCAGTGTATTTCAATGAAAACACATGACAGAGTAAAAACACTTGAAAATATATGAACAATTAGGATGTTATTGTTCTTATTTATTTTCAATCTACTATTTCAGTTATGCAACTTGTATAAAATAAAAGACTTGGATATTAAACCCTCTTTAGAGATTAAACCAGGACTTCAAGGTATTGAATAACCTTTACAGGACGGGTAATAAACACTATACCGAAAGAAAATCTCTTGAAAGGCCATTTGGTTCAAAATTCTTTTGAGGAGTTCCTAATATTCTTAATTGCTTTTTAAAATCATAAACGTGATTTGACCGAACTCTCTTGTTTTTAAATGAGGGGCAAATATAATTTTTTCTTTTTCTTCTTTATTTACTCAACCGTAAAGATCTTCAAAAGCGAAGGCGAATGCATTTTTCCCTTTTTGGCTTTTTTTTTCCACGCCGCAATATGCATTACAGAAAAAGAAAAAAAAAACGGTGGATGGCGGCGTAGCCGTGTACTACGTGAAGAGCAGGGGAATTTTTTTTTAACTTCTTACATCTTAAAAGATTAAAATGGTGAAACTTTTTTTTTAATCTTTATGATTATGTCCTTATTTGTAAAAAATTGTAATAATTATTTAGGCATTTGGTGATAATTTTTTGTTTTGATATTTTCCTTTTGTAATATCAGTCGGCAACCTTCGTTGAATTAGAATTATTTTAGCATACGTCAATGTTTCTCAAACTGGGGGGCGTCATAACCCTACAAGAGCGGCGCGAGCGTATTGAGAAGTCGAAAACAAAGGATTATTTAAAAAAATTGTTAATTTTCTGAATGTAAACAAATAAAATACATTCTGACATAATACAAATAAAATACACATTTACGCTGATATAATATACTTGTGTGTGAATATATCAGTACTGCTCAATGAATTTTATAATTAATTTAACATTGCTAAAAACATTTAATAATTACCAGTAACCCCATGTGAGCTCTTCATATATAAAATTATTTGCGGAAATTAACACTTATTTTGATGATTTGTCCGGTTTTTAATTAATTATTTCAATCCCGAAAAAAATACTTTTCCCCCCAAAACCCACCTTTTAAACACGTAAGCGTGCTTATGTGGTGTATTGGGGAGAGGGGGGAGTAAAAGGAATAAAAAAAAATCCTTTAAAACCCGTCAAGGTAATTTATCCCAAAAAAGTCTTCAGAATCATTTTATGGATAGAACACAAAAAAGATAGTATTTGGAAAAAGACGTATATATATGTTGGTTAACGCACTGGTGAGCAAGATGTTTTATATACCCAATTAAGAGATTAAATCGAATTGTGTTTAGCGTCAAAATTGGTTTTTTAAATTTTTCTTGTTATTGTAGGGGGGGATGAAATTATGATTGAATACGGGGTCGCAAATACGATAGTGAGAAGCACGGCATCCATTTAAAAAAAAAGATGATTGCAATATTCAAAATTTTTTGACAGCCATCCATTAAAAAAAATCACTATTGATAATTAAATTTCTCACTATGTATTATAGTTGTCAGAAAAAAAAAAGAGTATTTTAAAAAATATTAAGCTCGTGCTTTGTTTGGTGTTTAAAATGTCATAGCTTTCTCCTAATAATTGATGTGAATTATAATGAAATTAATGCACGATCATTTATGCAGTGAGACTCAAGAGCAATTAAATCGAGGTCAAAAACGTAAATTTATCAGTATTAAAATAAAAAATTAAATTCTTAAACCTAAATATATTAATTCAATGTTTCTTAAAGTTTCAATATTTGCGACCCAATATTCAATCATAATTTTCATCGCGCCCCCTTCCATATAATAACAATGTATAGAATTCAATAATACTGAGCTATACTAGCAATACGACTTAAACCTCTGTAGTACCATCGGTGTAGATAAATGTCTCGCTCAGCCAAAGCATTAATTGCACCGGACGTATATATACGTCTTTCCGAAGTACGATCTTTTTTGTGCACTGCTATCCATAAAATTATTCCAAAGGTTTTGGAACGCAATCAAGGGACTTTGACAGTATTTGCGAAGGATTTATTTTTCGAGATTTGCTTTTTTTTCCTTCCCCCAATAATCCATAAGCGGCCTCGGGGAAAAAATGGCGGTATTGGGGAGCAAAACAACTTTGAATCGGCTGTTCAGGAAAATTATGAACCACACAAATTATGTGTTTAATTTGTGTGTATAATTTTAGTTGTTCTTAGCTTAGTATTGCTTAATTAAAAAATTGGCGACGTAATTTTATGTATTGTATCAGCGAAATGTGTTTTTTTTTATTATGTCAGAATGTTTTTTTTTGTTTATTTTCGGTAAATATTTTTAAAAAAAAAATCTTTTTTTTTTCGACATTTTTAAAATGCTCCCCCCCTCAGACCTATTCCGCCCCTTAAGGGGGTCGCCCCCGTTTGAGAAACGCGTATTTAATCCCAAAAAATCATCAAACATCTTATGAAAAAGCCATAATAATAATCCTTCAATCTCTCGAATAAGCAGATCACATGCATTTATATATTAAGGGAAGAACTGTGTGTGTGATGCCATAGGAAAAAAGAATATTTATACAAAACTTCATACAAATTAGATGCGGCGCGTTTGATAGCGGTATGATTAAATAACATCGCGATCTGCTTGTACTTCACTTTGCGGAAATTTCAGGTGAGAAAAAAAATTGAGGCAAATTGTAGATTGAAAGTTTATTTCCAATAATATTGAAAATAATCTACATAATGATCTACGCTTTTACTTATTAGCAGTATCTTCACCAGTTTTAAGTATTTGATCATCTTTTTAGGTTCATTTTAATAATATTATTAAATTAACCTTAATTTTAAAAAAAAAAAAAAAATTCATGAATGTAAAAAAAAAAATTATAAATCTTTACAAATGCAGGAATTCATACCATTCATGATTTTTGGGGAAAAATGATAAAAAATGTCGGGCCCCCAAAAACAAGGGGGTTCTAAAAAGAAACATATTTATTTTTAAACTAAGAAAGTACAATTAGTCTTGTATATAATCAAACATTTTTTAAAATCTTTCAACCTTGAGAAATTTATATGCATGAAATCGAAGACTATTTTTATTTACTAATCATGGTCAACGTGATAATAGCATGACCCACGGAGTTCTAACAATTAAAAGTTAAATGCTATACCTACGTTGCCCGTGATTGGAAGGTTAAACAAAATGTTTGGTTTACGAAAGATTAATCACCCTTTTAATTCCAGTAATTTGATAAATAAGCCCGCATTTCCTCAAATTGACGAAATAACTTTCAACTCCTTGCAATGTCACGATATAAATTTTAACACAACTCCCCTTTAAAAAGATTCTTTAAAGCATAGGGAAACTTTAAACCTCGGGGATAGCATTTTCTGTCTAATGTGCTTAGAGGTTTTCTTTATAGGGAAGATTTAATTAAAAAATAATGAAAATTTCATCAAATTAACATACTCAGAGACGTTCTAAGACATGAATCAACTGGGCCTGGTTCCATGGCCTCGTCTTTTTCTCGACTCAGTTTCAATAAGAGCATGATTTGAATAATTTTTGGCAAGCCCTTTTCTTTCTTAAGAGAAATGTTTGGTATTTGTCAACAGCTAGAATTTTTCATGGAATTTTGCGCATTTAGTTTTGGAAAAAGAATGTATCTTTTGTAATTGTGGAAAAAAGACTAAAACGGATTGTTAAGTTGAACTTTTATAGATATCAAAATCAGAAAGATAAAACTATCTGATTACAGAATGAAAGATAATTAATTTTAGAATTATGCATGCAAGAGAAAGGTTTATTCTTTTGATCTCAGAAATAAGTAATACATTAAAACCACTGGCGAAGCTAGTTTAGAGTGGGTTCTTGTATCAAAATTCCTTAGAGGCTCTTTTTTAAAGGGAGGAGGCTTAAAATTTTATGATTTTTTGCTTTCACATGTTAGGGCCCTGTAGCTTGGGGGCGGATATCATTGATAAGGTGGTAGCTCTCATCCCTGATTAAAACATACAACACTAATAAAATTTGGATATTAATGTTCGATTAGTTTCTATTTACATGAAAAGTATCTTTGAGTTTAAATCCTACTGAAATCTTACGCATATATTCAACAGAATTAATCACCTCTTTAAAAATCCAAAACGTATGGAATAATTTTTTTAGTTAAAGTAGTATATACATAATTTACCTGGAAAGGAAGGGAACATGAAGGTATTGTCCACCACGAGAAATGCTTTTCCATGACGCTTAACTATTTTTGAAATAGCTGCAATGTCCACTATTTTCATGGTTGGATTACACGGTGTTTCTATCCATACCATCTATAATTAAATACATCAATACGTAAACCACCAAACTTCGTTAAAGACTACATAAAAAACAAGATGGAGTTTTACCAACATTGACTTTATATTAATAATATTACTACAAATTGTAGCTCAACATTCCTACATTTTGAAAACACCCCCTCAAAAGTTTAAAATAAAATGGAAATTTTTCATTAAATAAGTAATGTAATTTTTTCTCGTGCTATAAAAAATTAGCCACACTTAAAATTTAAAGCATGATAACTTAAGAATACTGATTCTTTTTTTGGGGTTGGGAGATTTTGGGGTACCCCCCCCTTTTGGAATTATCTTTGATTGTAAAGGGGGGAGCTAGAGGTGAAAGGTTTGCGGAATAGAATTTTTAATTTTAATATGATTTTTAAGAATAGAACTTAAATATCTAACAATTTGGGATAAATTTAATTAAGTGAGAATCAATAATGAACAAACACACAATAATAATTTAAAAAACCGAATAAATTTAATTTAGACCATTTTTAAAAAATTTAAATTATTTTATCCGCCTCTCTCTCCTCTTTCACTTCTAATAATTTTAAAAAGGTCCTTTATCACATAACCCAAACTTTATGTGGAAAGTCTGGGGGGTGCAATGGTATGAAACCTTGTATTAAGGGTTTTTTCCAGGAAATTTTTACGATTGGCTGTCAATTCACCCCATTCCCTATCACACATACCATTCCCCAAAATTGCCATTTCACTTCAAACTTCCTTTAAAAAAAAAGCTATCTTTTTGCATTTTTTTTTCACAATTCGCTTTTTTGTTTTTTGGTTTGGGAAAAAGTTGCCATTAATCTTCCACCAAAGAACCCAGAGGTTTTTTAAAAGAAAAGACGCGGGGAGCCCGCCCGTTAAGCCTTCAAAGTATTGGGAACTTTTAAAAAAATTGCCCCCTTTTTCAAGAAGTATCCTAAGCTTTTACCAACATTGACTCTCTTTTTAAAAGAATTTTTTCTTTGATTCTGTACATATTATACAATAAACTATATAACCATAACGCTAATAATTCAGCAATAAATGCAAAGATAACAATTTAACTAAGAATATGAGCAGAACAGGGGAAAAAAGTGATTTATATAAGATTTATGTTGTTTTTTTATGATATTCTGTTCTAAGTGTGTGAATCCCACCTCTCTGTGCAAATTTACATGATAATTATTTATTACGAAACGGATATTTTTATCTAATAATTATAATTCTTTAAAATTTTTAAAAAGTTCCAAAACGTAAGCAAAACAAGTATTATAAATTTTTTTTCCAAAGCCAATTCCTACTTCGTTAGAAAAATATACTGGTGGCATCTGTTGCAGTCAGTTGTAACCTTAAACGGGCCATTAACGCAACGCGGGGCTAAAAAAATTTAAAAAAAATAAAATTTTAAATTTAAAATGAATTAATACTTGAATAAACTGTATTAAATCAGTATCATCCACTAAAAAAGTTTTAAAAAAGGTATTTGAACTTTGATAGATGAATAGAAAGTATTTTATTAATGATTGAAAATTTGAACAAGGGAATATATATATATATATATATATATATAAGAGCGTCAAAAGAAAAAAAAACCCCGTCGAATCCCAACAGATCTTTTTCGGGAATATTATAAAACCTTTGTGGCTACATGAAGTGAAGCAAACTGATTAAGCTGTTAATTTTTTTTGTTGTCATTTGGCAACACTATATTATTATTCCGTACTGTTTACCTTTCCGTAGAGTGTCATGTAGCAATGTATCTCTCGTTAACAAGCAGCATTAAAGTTAATTTGTTCTTTTATTATTTGTGTGACATCGTTTAGAAATAAGCAAATATTTGAACACACATTATAGACATTCAATGTCTTCCATCAACTCAGCATAGTCACCTACAGCTTTACACCTTTTTTAAGCTTTTAAAGATTCCACCAAGTGATAAACCTGGACCCCATTGGAATCATTGATCTAGAAAAGATAAGAAAAAAAAAAAAAAGATTGTCCTTTTTTTAGTAGTTGGCGCTTGAAATGTATTTTTAAGGAGATTTTGTGACATTAATGTTGCTACATTACTAGAGTAAACAAGACACTTTTGATTTGGTTTCCATTGGAATACTTTTTTCATGTTTGTATTTTAGTCCTGTTAATAAAATGAATACCTTTTGCAAATTTTCTAAAACTTTTTATTTTTTTATTTGCCCTTTTTGAAGTAAAAATTTTTTGGTTTTCAGTCCTAGGGGGGCCCACACCCTTGGCGCGAATTTTTTTGGGTTGGTGATAATTGTTTATCTTGGTTCCCTATTTTGATCCCCAGATATGAAAACCTTTTAAAATTTCGTTTTTTGTGCGGCTTTCCCGAATTTCATTTTTTTTTTTGGGGAACCAGGCGGGAAATTTTTGGGTGTGTAAAGGGAATATATCTTAAATTTTTTTCCCTTTGTTGAATGCGAAAGGTTAAAAAAAGAATTGATTAAAATAGTGCATAAAGGGAAAAGGTTTACTTAGAGTTATGAATTTTAAATGAAAACGATTGGCATGATGTAACATGGTCAAAAAAACGCTTTCTTCAAAATTTGGGAAACCACCCAAAGCCAAGGTATGTTTGGCCATTACCTCGCAGAAAAAAAAGGGATGCGCTTTACACCATCATTCACCCCCGGGGATGAGCCCCTTCCCAAGATTTTTTAAAAATCTGTCGTTACGCTGTACCCTCCACTCGGAAAAGACCCAGCAGTAAAAAAGTAAGGGGTTTGTTTTTTTTTTTTTTTATCTTAAATGCTTAATTTCTGTATTGTTTACATATTTTTTAAACCGCATCCACCTTATCTTTTGGGGTTTCCTTGCCGCCATTGTCGGTTTGCTTGGCGCCATCTCGTTCTGGCGCTTTTTTCGTTTTGTCCCAAAAAGGGGGGTGGCTCTCCTTTTTCCCCAAAATTTTTATATATAGTACCATGTAAACTGATAAATACAAAATTTTAAATTTAAAAAATCCTTTTTATTTAAAATTTTTTTAACATATGTTCAATTTAATTTTTTTTTTAGCGAAATGCATCTTCCACTGATACAAATAATATGTCTCGTTTTAAAATAGAGCTTATGTTTGATATTTTCTAACGTATAATTTGTATTTGTATATGATTATTAAATGAGTCGCCACACTTTAAAGCTTACCGGGTTAAAATGGTTAAACGATAAAATAAACCAATTCTTGTAAAAGTAAGACATGCAGTATTGTTAAAACGCTCTAATACCTTTAAATTTTCCCTTAATTTTTTCCAATACTGAAGCATCGCGCAAAAAAAGCAAATTCACTTTTTACTTTTTCCAAGTCCTTCTCGTATCTTCAAATAGGTTCGGGTACCTAAAGAATAAAACAAATACTTTTCACAGCCCAATCTACGACAAAATTGTAGTCATGCCTTTTTTTTTCTTTAAAAATTAAATAATTTTAATCTTTCAGTTATTTTTCATAGACTAACATGTTTGCTTCTTTCAAAAAATTTAACTTGGGTACAAAAATGAATTGAGCCCCCCAAAATTTTAGATGTAAAAAATTTTATTTCTCTTACAGTAGTGGCTTTTTAAAATTTTTCCCACCCACAGAACCCCTTAAACTGTGGGGGTTGGGAAAGGGCCCATCCAAACACCTTAGAAGAATATGTGTAAAATAATATTTCAAGTAGATTAGCATATTACAGGTATTTTAAGTAAAGAACTATTCAATACGTAACTAGCATTAGTTCTCTGATATATATAATTGTGAATTTTTAATCAGTAGTTGACCTTTAACTTATGTATCTGAAAATCCACAGGAATTGATCCCTCTTATTCCTGCAATGTTTTTAATCAGAAGGTTAACAACCCTATTGACAATTAAATTCGGGAGACTTAAGAAAAAAAAAATGAAATATAAAAAATTTAAAATTTTTTTAAAGGGGTTTTTTAAAGGGAATGTTTCAAAAAAAAAGAATACCTAGGTGGGGGATAATACAAAAACAGGGTGTTTTGATATCATGAGGATGCGCCAAGTTGTTAATTTTTTTATGTTCGCCAAGGGGGGGCGATAACATTTCAATATGGTTA
This sequence comes from Trichonephila inaurata madagascariensis, assembly GCA_019973955.1. Taxonomy (NCBI): domain Eukaryota; kingdom Metazoa; phylum Arthropoda; class Arachnida; order Araneae; family Nephilidae; genus Trichonephila; species Trichonephila inaurata. The sequence goes on from BMAV01026943.1 coordinate 8,613, forward strand.
TTTTGATATTTTTGCAGTTTTTGGGGAAAATTGCAAGTTTCTAGTACTTTTTTAAATTTATATTAATTTTTTGTTTATATTTTTTAATTATTTTTTTTATTAATAATATAATATAAAAATACAATCATTAAAATATGTAATAATCATATAATATTTTTCTATTTATTAATTTTTTTTTTTTTCCCATTTATTTATAAATATTATTATATATTATTTATTTATAATTATTATAAAAAATTTTTTTTATTTATAATTATTATTATGTTATTTATTTATAATTATTATGTTATTTATTTATAATTATTATATTATTTATTTATAATTATTATTATGTTCTTTTTTTATAATTATTATTATGTTCTTTTTTTTATAAATTATTATGTTCTTTTTTTTATAATAATTATTATGTTATTTATTTATAGGATTGTTACATGAGTATTTTTATAATTTTTTTTATTACTACGATGATTTTTTTAAACTTTTTTTTAATTACTATTAAAATTTTTATATATAATATGATTTTTTATATATAGTAATTATTATTAAATCATACTATATGAATTTTATATATAATTACTATTAAATTATATTATAACAATATATATTATTTTATATACTGCATAATATTATTAGTACATGTACCTTTTTTTATTATATTATATCGTTATTCATTTTTTATTGATTGATCTTGGTTAATCTCTTCCTATATCCTTCTTTTTAAAAAAAATATTTTCAAGTACCCTTTAAAAAATTTTTAAAATTATCTTCCCCGACGATTTTGATACCCCCTGGGGCCCCCATCTTTTTATTTTTTTTCCCGCGACAAGTGCTGCTTGGCGTCATGCCCCCGGGAAAAATTTTAAACTAGCACCAAAAAAAAGAATGATTATCGGGGGGTGAACCCCCGGGGTTTGGGGGAAATGGTCTTAATAAGAGACGACAATAAGAAACGTTTGTCTTGGCCTATAGCTAAGATTATAGAATTAATTCCGGGTCGAAATTGAAAAAAATTCGCACAGTTCGGCTGAAAACTCAACATGGAACAGTAATACGTCTAGTAAACGTATATTCCCTTTGGAAGTACAATCGATTGCAAATGGCGGTAAGGAGTTGAAAAAGGAATCAATTCCTGTTGAATGTACTAAACCTGAAAATGTCTAGAATATTAATGATGTAATTGTAAAAAAAATATATTCTTCTTCAGGAAGATTGGTTAAAGAACCAAAGAGAGACTTGATCTTTTGCATTATAATCGATACAGGTTTGAGACTCTCCAAAAGTCTCAAAGGGGGAGGGGGAGTATGTTGTGAAGAAAAATAATTTGTGTGAATGATTGTCGGCATGTCGCCACGTTTGTGTAACTTTGAAGAGGTTGTGTGACGTCATTATGTTCTGTATACATAAAAAAGACGAAGCAATCACGAGTGTTTACGCTTCCGGAGAATAATGTTTAAGGTATCCGACTACGTTCGGAACCGTAATTTTAAAAAAGCCCATAAATGGATAATTTTCATGATATTTGGTATCACTTAGATTAGAACACATGTATAAAGTTGTTTTAAGGGCATTTTGACAAAAAAAATTTAAAAACAAACGGCAAAAATTTAAACAAATAACCTTTTTTAAAATGTTCTCCTTTTAAAAAAAAATTTCAAAAATAAAATATTTTTTTTGTTTTTGGGTGTTTTTTGGGGGGGGGGGGCTTATATAAAGTAGAGATTCCCCAAAAAGTCTGAATTTTTTTTTTGAAAATTCACAAAATTTCAAGTTAAACCAATTGAAATAAATTATCGGCTTTTTTTTTAAAATGTCTCCCTCTTTGTCTAAAACTGGATCCCATTTAAGTTATAATTTCAAAATTCTGTTAAACCCTGTACAGATCGGAGCTATAAGGCAAAATATTATTAATAGAACATTTTTACAAAAGGAAAATATTTTGAAAATGGTTTTATGTTCTTTTGTCAAAAAAATTTCTGAAATAATTTTTATTGAAAATTATTTTTTTAAAAACAATTTTTTAATTTTCTAATCTAAGTGACATAAATATCTAAAAAATACCCATTTAAACCTTTTTAAAACCCGGTTCGAAAGTAATGGGTACCCTTAATTCCCCTTACCGGAATTCGATTTTAAAATAAAAACAAAGTGCTTTCTTAAAACCTTATGCGTCCCAAAATGTATGCTTCCAGTGCGGGATACGCCGCAAGAACAATATTAAAACCTTAAATACTCTTCAAAATTACTACCGGATGTCGTAAAAACACTAATAAGAGAAATGATGACATCGGAAAGCCTTAAAAATTTAAACTAAAAAAATTTTTTGAAACTTACCACATACTTACAATGTAAATATGAAATTTACGACTATAACCCAAATTTCTAAAAGACCAAGAAGAATACTTCTCGATTCATATAACCCACCGTATTTTCTAATTTTTTCAGGGCAATTTTTATTATTGCACATTTAATTTGCTATTTTTCAAACTTCAATTTTTCGTATGTCTCACAACTGGACATGCCCCATCCCTCCGATAGCTTATTCTACTTTACTAGACTCATGAGCAGCCAATGAGAGTCAAATTCCTCACAGGTCATGATCCAATCAGAAAGCGACCACTCAGCTCTCTCCCAAGTACCTTAAATCTCAGGAAAAAGTGGAACTTTTCCGAAAGATTGCCCCAGACAATCAGAAGCGTCCTTCTCTTAGCATAACGAAAACAATCACTCCACATCTATCTCCAGATATGGGATTAAGGGCCGCAAGCGGCCCATATGCCCAGTAACAGCACCACAGGCACGAGTGCTTTCTCTCGCTCGGTAGTTCTGATTAAACTTAGTTTACTTTAATTTACTGGCTGAAGACTGAATTATTTCCAACAACGCCCGTCGTCTGGTAAATGCAGCTCGCAGAATCTTAGAATTGATTTTGTTCTTTACAACATTGTTATGAATGGTATTATATATAAAATGTTTATAGCTCTGCGAGAGATCCTATGTATTTTGTATGAATTTTCTTTCTAAAATTTAGGAGCTGCTCTTGCTTAAATTTAAATTTTAACGTCGAACATGTTGATATGTCGTTAAAATGTTCCCTCTCCTACATTAAAGGTGTTTTTACCCACAAATAAAAAAAAAGTTGCATTTTACATCAGAAAACTGTTTAGTTTTGCAAAACATTGTACTCTAACGAGTATAAAATTATGGTTATACAAACTTCATAAAACACGTGAATCCAATTTGCATACACAATCATTATTTTCTTTTCTATTTTTCATCGAGACTCATGGAACCCCTCAGTAGGCCTCGTGGAACCCCAGGGTTCCATGGAATATAGTTTGAAGATCACTGTCTTACAATAACATCCTGTCTCCTCACCTTCTACAGAAGCGTTTCTCAAACAGTGAGGCACGCCCTCTAAAGGGGCGTGATAATTATACAAAGGGGGGCGAGCATATCGAAAAATCGAAAATAAAAGATTAAAAAAATTACAAATTTACTGAAAGTCAGCAAAACAAAATGCATTGACATAATAAAAAATAAAATACATATTTACAATGATATAATATACTTATAAATGTATCAATACCGCACGATGTATTTGATAACTAGGCTCTCGATACTAAGTTAAGAACAAGTTTAATAATTACCAGTGCTCCCATTGCCTTGGGGTATAAAAAAATTTAATATTTTCATAATTTTTTTTTTAGATTAAGGCTATTTGGCAATTTGAATAGGCAAAATTCGAATATTTTTCAAAAAAAAAGTAATCAAACATTAATACTATATCTGGCTTCATATCCTGTAGAGAATCATTTTTTTATCATACTACTCATTTTACCCGGTTTTTGATACATTTTTCTTTTAAAAAATTGTTTGCATTTTTTCCCTTTCCCGGTTTTTAAAAATGAGCACCCTTTTTCCAAAAAAGGAAAAGCGGATAATTTTAAATTTTTTAAAATTTTAAATTTTATTTATAAACAAATTCATCATTCCGCCAAAATTTTTAAAAACATTGAGGCTTTTTCTGCCCGAAAATGTGCCCGGTATGTTCCCCACTGTCTTACATATGCCGAAAAACCCCCAAATCATTGTGCTTTAACATAAAATACATTGTTAACATTAAAAATTTTGGATGAATTGGGGTGCGATGAAATATATGATGGGAATATTGAAAGTTTGAGAAGCACTGTTCTACAGAGACAAAAATTAATTTTAAAAGAAAATTGAATTTTGATCAAGATGAAAAAAGAATTTTTGGGAGGCAAATTGTTTTAGGAATGCCTTGAAAAATTTATTTTCTAAAGCGATGAAAAATTTTGAGCTTCGAAGAAAGTTTGAAATAGGAATTTAAATCAAAAAATAATATATATATATATAAGGTACTTTTGTACTACACCACTGTTCAATTTCGCCAAATAAAAATACGTCACCAATTCAAAAGACGTCACCAGATGCTGCCATAATTATTATTATAATTATTATTATTCTCATTTGTAGAACAATTCTGAAAACGGCTTTCCACTATTCTCTTAGTATCGCGGTTTTTTTGACGTTTTTTGATTTGAAGAAAATCGGGGTGTTTAAAATGTAAATATTTTTTTCATTCACACACGCGCGCGTTTTTCTTGTTTCTTTTTTTTTCTAATCATTTATACTTATTTATTTCATCTTATTATTCACTTTTTGTTATTTATTTACTTTCTTTTTTCTAGAAATTTTGAGCAATGAAAGATGAGACATGCATTATTTTCAACTTCTTACCGTGGTATACTGAATCGAAAATAACAACATGTTCTCCGTCTTCAACCATCATGGATATTGATGTAACTGCTGCAGTTCCAGATGGGTAACATAGTCCTGGAATAAAAAATTCACTATTGATTATATCAATTATAAAAAATATAGTCTAAAATTCTTAAATCCATAACATTCTAATAAAATTCGTGGTAGAAAATGTATGCAAAAACATAAAATTTGAATAAAATGAGATTAAACATAATTGCACCAAGATAACATTGAATTTCGTTTCAAAATCTACATTTTCGTTAATTTTTTTAAATTAAAGTATCCGACTACGTTCGAAAACGTGATTTTAAAAAAGGGCATAAATGGATAATTTTCATGATATTTAGTGTCACTCAGATTAGAATACATGCATAAAATTGTTTTAAGGACATTTTAAAAAAATATTAAACACAATATTTTAAAAAATTAACTTTGAATAATCTTTTTCAAAATGTTCTCCTTTGGAAAAAAATTTTTCCCTTTTTTTTTGTCTATATATAGCTCAAACCCCTTTACAGAGGCTCAACTAGAAATTTTGAAAAACCCCATTATTTTCAGAGTTTCAACCCATTGAAATATAGTTATAGGCGTTTTTTCAAAATTTTCCCCTGTTGTCAAAACATGGAAAACCCACTTCTAAGTTATATATTTCAAAATTTAGTTGATCCTCTATACAGAGGGTTTGAGCTTTAAAAAAATATCATTATAATAGAAGCATTTTTTTACCAAAAAAATATTTTTAAAATTATCATTTTTTCATTTTTGTCAAAATATTGCTTAAAAATTTTTATTGTAATATTACTTAAAAAAAATTTTTATACATTTTTTAATCTAATGACACTAAATATCATAATTATATATTTATACGCTTTTGAAAATCCATTCCAAGTAGTCGGGTACCTTAAAAGTATTGGGGAAAATTTTTTTTATTCGATGACTGAAAAAAAATTATTCCCCCAAAAGGTTGAATATATAAAAACCAAACGAAATAGAGTTTTTTTTAAGTATAGGGTTGATCGCGTTTATACGGAGAAAAAAAAACTATTAAAAATCGCGAAAGCTGCCAACGTGGAAAATATATTCTATGATATGGAGATCAAAAGATAAAGAATTAAAAAATAATTTTAAAAATTAATTTTCTCACAAAGGGGTTGTATTTTCGATAAAAAGTGGATTTAGGCTTAATTTTGGTTTGATAATTTTAAACTCGAAATAATTATTTTTCTACAAAATACACTGCTGGCCACACAAAATGCAACACCCTGAAGGAATCATGCAAACCATGTGAAATTTACATCATGCTTTTGCAGAAATGAAATATACAAATCGTTAGCATTGTAGAGCAGACTCACATCACGGACAATCGTAGGCGCCCTCCGCAGAGCTATGTAAGGGGAGAAGAAAGAGACTGGCGATTTGAAGTACGGCAATTGTTTTTTAGAGCTTTTTTTTTTCGTGTATGTTGTTTACTTATTCATCGAGGAAGACATCGAGCGTCTTGGGACCAAATTTCTGAATTCAACCGAAGAAGAAATGTAAAATATAGGGAGTACTGATTACCACTGGGGAAATCGGTCAAGGTGTTGGACGAAACCAAGCAACTGTAATGCGGATCTGTTTTCACTGGATGCAGGAGGAAACAATGGACCGACGCACCCACCTCTTTGCACCACTGCCCGTGATGACAGGGGGATTGTGCGCATAACAGTGATGGATTGCTTAGCCACATCACGAACAATAGAAAAACAGATTAAGCTTGCTACGCATCATTCGGCGTCCACTCGTACCATCGGATGCCGTTTGGACTGCTGAACTGTTGCGTTATTCATCACCACACTGGTCTTGACTTCGGTATCATGGTTTGGGGTGATGGTGAATTCCTTTGCCACCCCGGTACAGTACCGATACACTGAACAGCCAGTGCTACATCTCTGAGAGGTTGGAGCCCGTGGTCCTCCCATACATTCAGCGATTACCATCAGCCATATTCCAATAGAATAATGCGTGATCACACCTGACACGCAATGTTCAAGAGTTCTTCTTTACTCACTAGATTGAATTGCTTCCTTGGCCTGCTTGTTCTCGCGATCTATCGTCAATCGAAAACGTTTGGTCCATGCCTGCACAACGACTAGCCCGGGATACACCATCCGCTGCTAAGCCAAATCAACTTTGGTAATATGTGGAAGCCACATAGATTGCTGTACCCCAAGGATACATCCAAAGCCTCTTTGATTCCATACCAAGGCGTGTGACAGTGGTTATAGCCAACAATGATGGCTAAACTAACTACTTATTATGCCCTCATCCACACGTGGCCGCGGTAGCCGAGTGGTATAGGTAATCGGACCGTAGCTTTTATACTGTCACGGAGTTCGAAGGCCCAGTACCACTAAAAGACGCCGTGTAGCAGCGGTGCGCGACCGATATCGAGGCGACGTTTCACCCGTTGGTGTGAATTGTAGTAGTTAGGTGAGGGTGCCAGCTCCGGAGTGTCGTCCACGTCAACACGACCATATTTTGCCAGTGCGTAGTTAGCGTCGCCAAAAGCCCTCGTGTTGCTGAACAGTGCGACGTTAATATTCAATCAATCAAGCGATCATCCACACGTCACAAGAGGCCGTAATTTTAGTTGTTTGATCTTTGCACACCATGTTATCTGCCAAGTAAATTTCGCTGTAATATTTCTGGTCCTTAGTGTTGTCCTTGTGTGGCCAGCAGTGTAATTAACCAAAAAGGATGATTACAGATTAGTGGGTACTGAGTAATGAGTAGAACAATGTTCATCGCAACGTTTCATAATCCAGCACGGTGGCCTCGGTAGACGAGTGGACATAGTGACGAACTCAAGGCCGGCGTATTCTAGAAGAGTTTCGAAACATTGTGCCACTGAAGGCCCCATGTAGAAATTCTGAAGCACGTAAGACCTTTTGAAGCTCAAAGTCCTCACTTTGGCAAGGTGTGGAAGCTTGGAGAAGAGGTGCCACCTCAGGTGTCATCCTCGTCGCTTGACCGTGGTTTAAAATTACGAGTTCCGCGTCAATAGCCTTCGTGCGTTTTCCCAGAGCGACGCAAATTAAAATCAAATCAAGTCTACCACCATCTCAGCACCATCGAATCAGTCTGATATAAGCTTTTCTACGCCTTCCGCTTTATTACGCACATACACTATAATTTCTACAGTAGGTCTTTTTTTTTTAATTTAATTCTAAAAAAGCTGTTAATCATACCAGATCTATTTTTTCACTTGTACTTAGTGTGTGTATTCTCTGATCGTGATAAATGTTAACAATTACTAAAATACTTGTTTCATTTTAACAAACCCGCCCGCGCAGGGGAGCGATGCACGTAAAATCTGGCGAGAGCTGAAACGTCCACCTGTTGGTGTGGTGTGGTAGTTAGGAGAGGGTACCACAGCTCAGGTGTCGTCACGTCGCGAGGCATGGTTCAAATACGTGGTCGGTCGCCAAAGCCCTCAGGTATTGTGAACAATTACGTTAATATTCGCTCACTCACTCATTCATTTTACAAAATGATTTTTTACTTTTTAAAAAAGCTCAAAAAATATTAATTGTATACTTAACGTAAAAATTATTTTTTTTAATTTTATTTTTCACTTGATCAAATTCCATAGAACATCTTCCCCACATAGGTAGGTTTTGAAATTCTGAAAAAAAATGCGATCCCCCACCTACTGTATTGCACAGGCTTAAACTTTAAAATAGCAAGCTTTTTTTGTACCAAAGCACTTAGTAGTAAGCTTAATATATATATAAACCACACAAAACAAATTTTAAGTTCATAAACACTACATATTAAAAAAGTAATTATTCACACCTTTCTGTAAATTAATATTTATTTATTTTATGTATCTTACCAATCAAAAAGAAAGAAAGAAAAACTACCAAGAAAAGAAGAAAGGTAAATGGCTTTGTGTGGTACTTTCAACATGAAGAAAATAATTTTATTTTTAAATAAATGAACTTTAAGAATATTTTTAAATTTAAAGCATACAAGTGTAATCTTAAACACATTATTTTTTATAATTAGAAATTCTAAGCATACATTATCGCATGCGTCCTTAAATTTAATTACTCATAAAATCGGTAAATTTTGTTTTAAAAAATGCTTTGTTTCATAATACGCCTAATATCTTTGCAACACACCAAAAATCCCTTCAGGTGTATTTTTCCGTGTCTTTTCTTAATTTTTTCCAGTCATCCATTGCAACCCAAAAATTAGTCGTATCCCAATGCCTTCGCAAATTGAAGAGCTTTCTCTATTACAAAAAGTTCGTGATTGGAACGTTTTATCTCGTATTATATATGTGTATCCTCTTCAAAACTGCGTCGTCGACATCTTCATAGACACATGTTTTTAAACGTTTTTAACAAGAATTCAATGAATCATAATTTTGTAATTTTTCTCGGTTTTTTATTTTAGTTAATGATATTTGGAGGAATACCAACATTTTAAAGAAATAGCCTTTTCCTCGACACCTTGATCCACTTCCTGAAGAATTCAATTTTTTTGTTTGATGCCCAAGCACTTACGATTTGACATTTTCGAGCTACAAGAAACGAAGTTATCAGTACGATTGATCAACACTACAAAAGAACGAATACTAGCTCAATGATACGAGACAACTCCACTGAGGATGAAAGGGGATATCGAAGATGTTTCAAGTGAACTGGACAGTTGGGGTTAAAGGTTGCACTTCTTGAAGGCTTCTGTTGCTCTCGGTGAATTAGGCACCTAATAAAACCAGTTCAAGATTTATGTTCACCGTAAAAAGTGTTAAAAGTAAGAATAACTTTTAATGTCCAGAAATACTTCAAAAATAGGGAGAAAAAAATTTTGTTATATAGAAAACGCACTTCACTATTGGGAGATTATTTTACGAAGAAAATCGTAAAATGCTCTTGGTTCCAGGAAAAAGTTCGCTGTATAGAAAAATTCACGAAAAAGATGGTTCGTAATATGGAAGCTCGACTGTATCTTAAAATATCAATACATTAATTACTCACCATATTTGGCGTGTTCCAAAGATGCTATACTTTTTTCCAACTTCTGCTTGCTGTTGCCATCTATTACGCGCAGCTGAAGAAATATACTTTAAATATATCATTTGTTCTTTTTTATAGAAAAAAAAATCACAAAATTTATTATTGGTACAAAATGTTACCTCATCATCAAGACTATCAAAAACTATAGATTTCTTTTCAAGCCTGGATCTTGATGGGTCTTCTCCACAATGAACAGCTCTGGTTTCGAATTCGAACTCCATTTTTTGCTCAATAGTTGATGAAACACAAAAACGTATACAACTGGATAAAATTCTATTTGAATGAGGTACAAAAAAATTATTTATAAAAATAGCTAGTTATCTTTTTGTAAAGATATCACATATACATATCTTTTATCATTGCTTAAAAATTGCTGAATTCTTTGAAAGGTTTTTATTGATATATAAATCGTTAAATTGATAATTTTTAAAAAAAAATTTTTTTGTTTACTCATCTGAAATTGAAAAAATTGGGGTTATAAGGGGCTGCCGATAGAAATGAAAACTTAGAACTTTTGTATTAAAAAATGAAATTTCGTAAACTTCAATTAAAATTATCAACATCAATCTGGTTTTCACATCTACTGACACTCCGAGCAACAATTATATGCATGCTTATATGGTTATTTATTATTCAAATATATTACGGGCTGTACATATATGACAAAAAAAATAAATAAAATTTAAATTTAAATAAAATTAAAAAAATATATTATTTATGGATAATTTTGTATTTACTTAAATTTCAATGTACTTGATTTTCAACATTATTTTAATTGCTTGCATCATTTTCATCAGTAATTTCAACAATACTTAAGACTTTACTTTTTTAAATTTTTTCATTTTATTCTAAAAAATAGTATCGCGTAAAACCGCATCGATCATCGTTTTTTATTTAGAAGGTAGATTTTTTTCATTTCAAAGTTAATATTGAATTCCACTTAAAATCAAGGGATATTATCTATTTTTTCCCAAAAACTATTTTTGAGTATTTCAGAACCTTCTTTTGATAAATCATCAAATTTTGAAAAAAAATTTTGTATCTGTCTCATAGATTTTCCAGGCGAAATATAAACGGCAACCATTAATATGTATTGCCCATTCTCGGAATCGCAACGAGCAACGCATATTTGCCTATATCAGAAACATTAACACCAATGCTTCTAGTGAATTTAGTATGTATGTCCATAAGTCAAGTAATGAAATGTGACGTATCTTGAGTATTGTGATAAATAGTTACGCCTGCTGCTGGAACTTTGGGCCCCTTATAACTTACAACAAAGTTGAAATTCGGAATATCAAGTGGATTCTTCGTTTTTCATATGAATTTCTGACAAAAGCAGAACATTTGACTTTTTTACGACAGCATCATTTTTTTGGTCAGCTGCATGCGCATGCAAACTTTGATAATTGAATGAAAATATCGATAATCCTTTCTTGTTGGAGATGAATTCTAGAAAAGTTTTGGTGACCGTTTGTAGTGTATTGTTTTGTAGCCTTTTCAATTCTAACGTTAGATTCTCTCGATGACTTGTTGATCTTTAATGGTGTTTAACTGTTTCTGAAGCATTAAGAGATGTTCCTGTTCTACCAATCCAAAATCTCCAGCTGCTGCTAATATTTTCTTGAGTAACCAAAAATAAACCTTGAATCCTCGTTACTCTTGTTAAAGCTACGTATACTAATTCTCTAGGATGTTTGCGATCGTATTCGTAGACAATAGCATCATAAGTACCTCCCTGTGATTTGTGAATAGTCATTGCCAAAGCAGAAATAAGTGGAAAATGTTTTCGTTTCGCTATTATAGTTTTATTGTTATTGAGTGGTATGGATGAGATGTCTCAGGAGTGATTGGCACAGCATCATCGTCAAGATTAAGGTGGACACTAAGATTCTTCGATTTTGTAGCTCGTTTTCGTCCACATAGTTTTGGAAACTTTATCCAAATTCTTATAATGTCATGATTTTCATCTCTTTCTACGTAACACAATTTTCCAACAGTGCCATTTGATAATCGTCTGCAACATCTATGATGTTTGTTATCATGTAAGGTCGGTTGAGAACTAAAATTAATTCGTAAAACAACCCACCAGTGTTATCAGCTCTCATTTTATGCAGCTTCTGTCTAACAAAATTTTCTTATCCTTATGCAT
>BMAV01026944.1:0-15844 GCA_019973955.1 Trichonephila inaurata madagascariensis
TTTTAGACCTTTTAAGCAACTTCTTTGTAGATAGAATATTATAGAAAATGAGATACGTGACATAGACTAATGAAAAAAGATTTTTAAAGTAGATTTGTTTATTCAAAGGTCATATGTAAAGTAATAGTATACTTGTAATGGACGCCCCGCACCGTCCATTAGTGTGAGAGGGTCGGAAGGAAGATTAGCCATAATCAAAACAACTTCTATTTGTTCACAATTATCAACAATAACACAAATTTAATTACCCAAGTTAAGAAATACACCAATTACCAAATATGTGAAGCAATAGCGAGATATTAGAAGACTTTAACAATAAATCGGATCACTTACGTTCAGGCAATACATCTAATTCCAATCGACCTAATCCAATTTAATCACTAATTGACCAAATCGCCAACCTTAATATTACTCAAATAAGCAGCGTAGTGCACATGCTTAGCTTTACGTTTTAATCGATCACTGCTATCCGTTAGCAGTCTAACCTCTCTCTCTAACTCGATAGTTTAATCTTTATATACAAATCTTAATTTACATAATCACATCTTTTTCTTCGGAGGAAGGGTTTTAATAGAATAATTATTTAAGACCCATTATTCCCCTTGGGGACTAGTAGTAGGAAGAACGCGGATAGACCCTTCATACTTACTAGTGTGTAGTTGCAACGTAATCGAGTGTGTATGTAGGCATTACTTTAAGAAATTTTCTGCTCGAGTTATTGTCGAACTAGCTCATAGATTTTTTCTATTTTTCTTTTTTTAAAAGAAAGACTTGTCGGAAATCTGAATTTGCATTGCTATTCAGATTTTAGTCTTTCATTTTAAAAGATATTATAATGATAAGTATTTGTGAAAAAAATTGTTTTCCTTTAGAAGTATTAGTTTTTTTCCTTTTAAAAAAGTGTGTTTCGATAACCTATTCCCAAAAGCCTTGTCACTTTACCATTGTTCAGATAAACAATTCGGATTTTTTTTGCGATACGAATGTTACTAGTCATTATAAGATAAGAAGGAATTTTCTTAAGATAAAAGAGTGGAAAACTACTGAAAGTTTCAAGATTAAGTTGGCAGTGTTTTTAAAAAATAATAAATCTTTTTTTTCTTTTTTGAAAATATTGTTTGCAGCTGTGAAACGAGAAAAGGCTTTTTTTTTCTAGAATGAGAGGAACAAATTTGTAATGTTTAAATTCCGTTTTAACTAAAGAAATACTGTACAAAAAATTTATCTATTGAAAACGTAATTTTATAGAATTGCCTTAAATTTTGGAAGAAAATATTAGAGAAATTTTAATCCCTGCTCATTATAGAATTATGACTGCAAAATATTTTTGATTGTGTAGTAGATGTTGCGTAGAACCAATTATAAAATGTTGATTTTACTTCTAATAGATACCATTTAGAAACATATCCATGCATTCCAATGTATAATTATGGTTATATCATTTTCACTTGTTGTTCACAAAATAAAGAAAATTCATACGTAAAATTCCTTTGTAGATATAATTTATTTATTTATGCGAGTTCTAACCGATTTAAAGTAAAATCATTTTTAAAATTTGAATGATTCCGACTTGAATACTCGGTAACTTTCGAACAGAATTCTCAATAAAGTACTTGCTGAGTTATTCTAAACCAACAAAATTTATATTGAAAAAAAGATGTCACTCTTAAAAAAATTCTGTGTGGTTTATTTGAGTTTATACCGTAAATTCGTGCTTGGAAGTTTTATATCTGATTTTTTAAAAAATGAATATTATTTCTGATGATTTGGTAAAATGCATCCACTTTTAAAGCGTCATAAAACGTAACACATATTAGTCGTAAAATATTACAAAGTTTCAATATTTATTTAAACATCTCTAGTTGAAATTACAATTGTTTAAAGAAAGAGATATCTGTTTATCTATATATTATCCATTTTTATAATGAATAGTAATTTAATTACTTAAATATATAAATTATACTCATATTATTCTTATTTTTTTATACCGTGGTATTTAGTTTCATAACAAGCAGAATATTTTTTTGCGAGCCTTTATTCGAATGTATTGAAACTGTTTCGTTATTTTGACGGATGGTTACTACGGTTCGTTCAAATTTCTGTATGTGCTAATAATGATAATATTCTGAATTTTTAAGCAATATTTTTTTACGCCACAGATGAGCAGGCCTACCTATTGTATTTAAAGATAATCACTGGCGTAGCTAGTTCTGAGTGGACCTCGTATCAAAACTCCTTCGGGGCCTTTTTTTAGAAAAGAAAGCCCTGTTAGTGGTACTATAGTTACACATCTTGGGGGCCCCGTATCATTGATACGGTAGTAGCTACGTCCCTGAAGATAATGTACTTTTTGCCATTGTGTTTATCTCTGAAATAACTATTTTTGAAATGTTAATACCTTAATATCATTTTCTTATCCAAAATGTCATTTCCGTTATTAAATCAAGGCGTATTCTAGGAAAGATTTTGAAGGGCGATCCTTGCCAGCTCGAGAAATTTTTAATGGCTCCTTTTTGTTTATTTCTCGAATGGCCATTAATTACTTGGCGATTTAAATTTTTTTCTCACAACTGAGGGTAAAAACCTTTTAAACATAAATTTTTTTCATTTCATGTGAATAATTCCCACGTATTCAAATTCATTTTTTGTCAAACACGTTCTCTGTTGAAGAAAAGAGTGCGTTTTTACAAAAAGAACCCCCTTTTTTTACAATTTATTCGCCATGACTTTTTTCAGACCGAATAACTTTTTGAAGTAATATGTCATCGGTTCAAACGTTATCTTTTTTTTTTTTTTTTTTTTTGCTCTTTTTTAGACCTGAAATTAGTACTATTCACCATTGTTTTAAGATTTTAAAAAATTGCAGTTATCATTTTCTTTCTTTTTAAAGTATCCGACTACGTTCGGAATCGTGATTTTGCAAAAGCGCATAAATGGATAATATTTATGATATTTAGTGTCACTTAGATTAGAAAATGTATATAAAATTGTTTTAAGAATAGTATTACAATAAAAATTTATTTTAGTACAATATTTTGACAAAAATGAACATATAGAATGACCAATTTTCAAAATATTCTTCTTTTGTGAAAAATGCTTCTATTATAATAATATTTTGCCTGCATATAGCTCAGACCTCTGTACAGAGGCTCAACTAGAATGTTTGAAATATATATAACTCAGAAGTGGGTTTATCCATGTTTTACGACAACAGAGGGGAGAAATTTTAAGAAAAAAACGACGATAATTATTTCAAATCGTTGTAACTCTGAAAATAATGTTAATTTTTCAAGAATCGTAGTTGAACCTCTGTACAGAGGTCTTAGCTATTTACAGGCAAAATATTATTATAATAGAAGCATTTTTCACAAAAGGAGAACATTTTGAAAAAAAGAAGTTATTCTGAGTTAAATTTTAGCCGAAATATTGTATTTAAATAAATTTTTTTGTCAAAATGTTCTTAAAACAATTTTATACATGTATTCTAATCTAAGTGACACTAAACATCATGAAAATTATCCATTTATGCGCCTTTTTAAAATCACTGTTCCGAACGTAGTCGGATACCTTAAATTCACATTCTAATTGATACTGCCAATTAAAACGTTCGGAACTACTGAATATTTATTTCATTCAACTTATGCAATTTCATTTCTGTTACAGGTGAAACAGCCAAGGAAATGTGACATTTCGACTCCATGCTGTTTCGAACACGTGACTAGTGTTGCTCTGGACGACAAAAAGAAATTGTTCTCCATGGCCACCCTGGTGCCATCTGGTGAACGAGTCAGCTCTTAAAAGTGCAATGAGGACAATATTAGTGCGAACATTCTTTTCGAATGACAATAAAATGGCATAAAGACATTAGATGATCATCGGCCAGTGGATGGAACTAATTTCCACGGAATGAATTGTTTTTCAGAAAAAATGGCGACTGTTGAAAAGAAAAAAACTCGAATATCTTGTGAAGCAAAGATGTTCATTGTTCTTTTTTGCCAATTTTCTACCGAATTCAGTCATAAATTATGTCTAAATATATTGAAATGGAATAATTTTAGTGGAATGGTTGTGTTATTGTAACTCAGAATCTCATTGATATCATATTTGATATTCCATGGAATGCATCTGTAAAAATGATTTTATATTGTGCTATTAATCAGTCAAAAGATTACCGATCAAATCAAAGCAGCATGTATTGTTAAAAAAAATTAGTGAAATTTTTAACACATTTGTCTGCTGTTTCAATAAATAATATAACCAATGACTATTTTGCTGTGTTCTTATGTTTGTCTATAACTGAAACTAAGTTCTCCAATTTTTGTACTTGGAGGAGAGATCAGAAAAAAAGGTTACAAGTCGAACAAAAAAATATTTATTAACAATAGACAGAAAATACTAAAGGAAATTAAGAGGCATACGTGCCTATACCATTTCGACATAATCACCAAGTTTATTTAGGGATTTATCAGAACTCAGAACCAACTTGTTTAACCCGTCTTGTTAGAAATCAGGTCCTTATCCATTGAGCCAGGTTTCGGCGAATGATTTCACGGCACCGTCTTGGAATATCGCAGCACATTAGAAACGATGTACTGCACTCTACCATAGAGAAGTCCCAGCTCTGACGAGATTTCACGCAGAGTTACCCTTCGAACGTTTTGAATCATTTCTCCAATTCGTGCCTTGGTGATTTCTGTCGTTGAAGAACATGGCCGGCCGCTCCCTGTCATATTGCGACTTTCGATATCCTGTCTGCGTGATTGAAAAGAGTCACACAGTTTCACTACGTACTGTCTGCTCATTGCAGATGCGGACACATTCTTTGCACATAAAAATCGTATGACGGCTTGCACTTCCAAACGAGACCAGTTTACTAAGAGTCGCCATTTCAATCGTCCTGAACAATCCATCTGGGAACTTTCACTACCTACCCGCAAACCAGCTGTATGACAAGTAGCACCATTTGTCTCCACTCGGGGAAACAATATTTCTCCACAATATGTAGTTTTCGAATGCCGAGGCTTGTAACCTTTTTTTCTGATCATCCCTCGTAGTTGTATAAAAACATGTCTAAATTGTGGTTTGCAGAAGTAAATGCGGAAACAACTGAATTATAAGCGATTGCTTGTTAAAATACAATTGTTCTTCTATGTAATAAAATAAATAAAAAGTTTTGAGAGAAAATAATATAAATTCAGATTGAAAAACTGTTTTCTATAAATGGTAAATATAAATATACATTTTCTAAAATGTGTTATATAATAGGTGCTATAGACATATTGTTTCAAATGTAGATGTTCTTAAACATCTGTGGCAGCATTCATGAATAAAGAAGCTGAATTAAGATCGAGTTTTGTTATTCCCTTTCAATGTTGTATTATTAGCTGGACACAAAGGAATATAAATGGTAATTAGACAGGAAAAGGATACACATACAATACACATTTACATTTTTTCTCTTTTCTAGTGCTGTGCATATATTTACGCAGATTTTCCATTCTCTCTGCCCCCTCCCCCTCTGCTAATAATTACCACGTTTTTGCATAAGGAAGTATTGAACCTCTGAATCATTTTATTAAACGTTCTTTTATAGTTCTCATATTTTTCTCAATGCGAAATTTGCATACATTTACCATTTTACTTGTTACATTCCTGTTCCAATGCCCTATTGAGAGAGGCTTTAATGCGTTTTATTTCGGCTATTAGATACATTGTATGCGTAATTTCAACCTTTTGACCTGCTTTGATTCTATAAAATAAAAATAAAAAAAACTATGAAACCCTCCAGAAAGATTTTTTTTCTTGTTGTCTGTTTAGTTTAATTTATATTTCCCCGAAGTTAAATTGAAGCGTTCACACACACAAAACTCATTATTTTAAAATTAATTTTGCTCAAAAATTAAATAAATGTTACATTCAATGAAGTAGCACACATGTAACTTATTTACAATTATGTTTGAAATAAAATTATTTGGGTTAGTGTAAGAATGACCGAAGTGATGTATTGAATGCAAAATACTGTAAAATCCGGCGTATAACGTTCACTTTTTAAGACTTAAAAGTGAGATCGCAATTTAAGGGTTCGCGTTATACTCCGGGTACAAAAAGGAGAGCTTTAAAAATAAAATAACAATATGAGAGCATTGAAAAAAAATTAGACATCTACATAGATCGAAATACTGTTTATTTAAAATAAATGACATACCTTATGAAATTAAAGAGTTGTAGTTCTAGAAGTATACAATTTTCTAAAGCTTAGAATAATACCTCGAATAAAAAAATGACTTCAAAACATGTGAACATTGCGCACGTACATTTTAGGTTTCTTCGTAAAAAAGAGGGTGCGCGTTATAGGCGAATAGACTTAAAAATTGCAGCATGAAAGTATATAGGTGCGCGTTATACACTGGATTACGGTAGGTTTTTTTCTCCAAATCTTAATTTTTACTTTTACGTACTGTTCTGCCATTTTTTAACAAAGTAAGCTTTTAGCTGGAGATTTTTGATTTGTGTACATTTCGACATTGAAACATCAATCCGTATTACTCAGTAATGGTTCAATGACTTACACATTGAGGATTATTACCTAACATAACACCTTAACCTAATTTAAACATGAAGCCTTTTTTGCGTACATTGTTTGATTTGCTAAGTTAAATGTAATTTTAACGTTAGAAATGCTTGTGTCACATTTTGTGATGGGGCTTTATCGCGCTTTCACGCTAATCCTCTTGAGGAATCTTTGAGGGTCAAGAAATGGCATTATTTTCAGTAACCCTCTCAAGAAGAAACCGCGATATACCCAGATTAGTGAATAGATTGCTCAAGGGGAGCATTCGCGGGATTGTGGTCGATAGAAGCCGGAAAGCTCGATAGAAGTCTGATAGTAGGATAGAAGTCGGATAGAAATAGAAGGGAAGAATAATAGTAGAAGAATAGAATACAAAAAGAGATACAGAAAGCCGAGTGCTGATCTCCGTGAGATATTGGCCGAGAATCGATTATAAAGAGTAGTATAGATCGAACTTTAACATTAAAGGAATCTACAATAGATAAAGATTCTGAGGTTGATTTCTCATAAAGATAGTGATTGGATTTCAGGCGCTATTTACTTAAAATTGATAGTTACGTAGTATCACTCCTGATCTATCCCTCTAGTAAGACTTATATTTGCGTTAATCAGTTATATATTTAGACATAAAAATAAATTAGATTTATTATGAAGAATTTGGGTGATCATTCATTTATTCCTACAAATCTAGGTCGCGTGGATGAGGAGATGATACCCTCAGGCCGTGAGGTATCACAATTTGTACAAATTTTGAAGAGAGAGAAGTGGAGTCTGCAATTTTTAAAAAGAGATTTTTTGTAATAGATTCAGTATTTTCCTTATGATTTTTATATTTCTAACAAAATGTGAAAGTATTTTATTGAGCATGAATATAGATATTAATTTTGAGTTGGCTTCACTCCTTCAAACGGAGTCGATGGGGAAATCAGTAAATCATTTCAGTGGAAGTGAAAAGACTTACAGAGCCTGTTTTTTAACGATCTCTCCACTATATGTATGTCATATAACATTGAAAAATAATTTTATTGAGAAAGATTGTTATTCATTTCCTCCAAAAACATTATGATAATATGTTCAAATGCAGAATGTTAATTTTACAACAGATTAAAATTTAATTTTTTTCCGTGAAATATATCTAAATATTTTGTATATTGAAATTTAATTTATTATTGTTGACATGGACTTACCTTGTTGACATTCAGTTATCTACTTTTCAGCATTACTCAAAATGGATTAAATCCACTTAAATTTATATTGCTTTAAGCTTACTCAAATTTTTAAGTATGCTATTTAACATTTAAAGCTAATTTGCATATTATAGATTGCAACGTAGCTCACATGTTTAATTTCAGCTTTTACGGCATAAAATTCTATAATTCACCTTATATTTCCTCATTTAATTCTTCTTATAAACTCTCATTAATAAGTTGATTATCGTTGTTATACCGTAGAAACATTGTCTGACCATTTAACATTTAACCACAAAATAAATAATTGTAACTTCTCGTCATAATAACTGCAACTGACTATTTCAAACAGCAGAAGCGCCCTCTAGCGACTGCTTATATTCAGTAGAGGCCTGGTGAGGAAAGAATGTGAAAAACCGTTCATGTCCTATGCCCATTGTTTTTCTTCGTGATAAATGTTGTCTTTGTGAAAGAACTTAAAATTTATAAATAATAGTTACTTTAAAGCAAAGATTAACTTTATGTGGGCCCCCCAAAAAATCAGTATTAAAAGAAACGTAGGTTTATTTCAAATGATACATTTCAATAAACACATACAAAAGAACACCAAACATTTAATATTTGCGTATTGACACTTGATTCTCTTCTCTGCTACTATGTCCTATTTCGGGAGAAATTTTGTGATTACTTTCAAAACTGACTCAAGGTGACTCAAAACTGACTCATTAATACTATTTCTAACAGAAAATTTATTTCTATTCATAACTGATTGCACTGATAAGTACTTCCAAACATGGAAATAATTACATGTGTGAATTTTCGAGTACTTTCAAACGTGGCTGGTAATGAATGGTAACTTCAATGAATTTTGCCTTAAAATTTGAGTCGCATTGCATCTGATCACCTCCATTTGAATATGGCTGTAAACTGAGTCTATATTTATTGAGAAAATTGAAGAAAACAAACAAAATGTGTCTTCTAAAGAATTAAAATCTTTAAATCTTGTTTCAAATTCAGTTCTAATATTTGAAACTTTTCAACATATTTTTGATACAATGCAGTATCCTCTAAACTTGATTTAGTCGTGCTGCGCGTAAGTTCCTTTTTCAGTTACTTTTCCCAAAGATTATATATTGTTGGGGGCCGATATATTAGCCGGGCCACAAAAATGCTCGTTGCGAGTCACGGGCCGCGGTTTAGCACCCCTTCTTTAAAGGAAGCTTCATTGAACCCAACCCCCATCTACCAATTTCGTATAATCTTCAACGTCCTATGCTATACAAAATTCAATGATTTCATCACTACTTTTTTCAGGAAGTATAGTGCGAAAATAATTAATATAAAGTTACCTCATTAAGTAATTAAAAAACTCTTCGAAGGTCTTGCAATATGTTAAGGCTGTTTTCGCCATATGTACGACAGCTCGAACTGGACGCGGAGCACATTTTCAGACAGAAAAAATGCCTCAATTTTTATAAAAATTTGTAACTCATGCATTTGTTTATAATACAGTGTTTTTAAAATTTCAAAATATTTCATGAATAATTAGGTTTTTCTTTTAACATGCAAAAGGATTCATTTAGATTATGGAAAAATAGGATAAATAAATGAAAACACATTTTATAAAGAAAAAAAATTGCCAACATTGAAAAAAAGTAATTGTAAGTACCTTGTGGATTAAAGCCGAGTTAATTTTAAGTTTATATTTTTTACTGAAAAAATTTCAATTTTCCCTTTTTTAAATTAACCCGGGACAGCCTTAAGTTCACTACAAAATTTCGCACAGTTAGAATCTGGACGTTTTAATATGTTATTTAACAAAAAATTTTTTAAGCTTTTTCATAAATCTAATCAATCATTCTTTTTGCTGAAAAATTTAATTGGGTTTTCTGGTTTTGTTTAAAGTTCCACATATTTATCAATAAAAACATCGGGAAAAACATTATTGCTTTTGTTAAAAAAGTGGGCCAATATTCAATTTTTTTTTCCCCGTGACTTCTGTAACCTGAATAAAAAGTAAATTGTTTGAAAAGTATAAAAAGCTTTAACCCAATCAGGACCCCGGTTTCCTGAAAAATTTTTTTTGGTGTGATCAATTTAAAAACACCCAATAATTTTTGATCAATTTTATATTTGATCAAAGTTGGTAAAAATTACTTTTTGGGATTAATCCCCAATGAGACCAATTTGTTTTTTTCCTTTTTAAATATACAAGTTTTTTTCATTCCAAAAAAGGTTAAAAAATTTTGTGTGTTTTTTAAAAATTTAATTTTTAAATGGCCAATTGGCATTATGGTTGGGATTTTATTTTTTTATTTTTTTCCCTGTTATTAATTATAAAAAAATTTTTTTAACCCAATTCCCTATAAAAATTTACTTAGACCTTTAAAAAAATTTTTGGTTCTTTTTATTAAATATTACAATTAATATAAAATGTTTAAATAACAAATCCAATTTAATGATGTTAATTTTTATTAATTTCTTGTTCTATTGTATCAAAAAAACAATGTATAATTTATTAACTGAATGTTTTTAAATCATAGAAAAACCTTTAAAAAATTTTTTAAAAGTTAAAAATGACCAATTTTGGGGTTTTTTTTGTAATTTTTAATTTGGGTTTTTTAATTTGGTTTTTTTAAATTAAAAAAAATTATTTATTGTTAAAAAATGATAAGTATAAAATTTCACTCAATTGGGCCAAAATGTATTTTTTAACGATTGAAATTTCAAAATAAATAAATAATAAAAATTAAGTTAAATTAGGAATTGTAAAAAACTTTTTTTAAAATTTGAAAGGTTTAAAAATTTTTTTTAAAATTTCCCTGTTCGTATGGGGTGTGGTTCATTAAAAATAACTTAAAATTTTTAAAGATTATTAGACCCGGAATGTATTATATCCCTGCATTTCTAGAAATAAAATACACCCTCAACAAAAAAATTTTATATTTGTTAAAATATGAACCTTTTTTTGGGAAAAAAAGTTTTTATTTTTCGATTTTAATTTAAAGAACGTTTTATTTGTGAAAATATTTTTACAAATATTTTCCCAAAATAATGAAAATGGTTTATTAAAAAAATTTTTTATTTTTTTAAACTATCATCTACTCTCTTTATGCTACAGAAATCGTTCACTACTTATCTCAACTGCTGTTATATCTTTGAAATTATTTAAATAAAATTACAAAACGTATTTATTACTTACAGAGCTAACATTACATTCAGGCGATGTAAAAAATGTATATCTTGTGACATTATACTTCCGGATTTGATAACTGTTATGCTTTAACGAGGACACCCATGGGACTTTTAAAGACACCTGGATCCCCCAAACATTCAAGGGTTGAGATCATATCAAACGGCATTTCACGATTTTCGACTTGTCACCTGAGGTCTAATTTTGAGGGTAGCAAAAGCCCCAATTTAAAAAATTAAATCAGTCCTTTTCTCCTCCCAAAATTTTGCAATGTCTGGGGGGTTTTCCCGTGAGGGGCTTTGACCCCCTGCTGTTCTTCGACTTTGTACAGATTTATGGACTGATTACCACCACCACCATTAACGAGTGAATTACGGATTTGTTCGATTTCCTTTGTAAAGAAATATGAGTATTTTGCAGAATTTTTAAGAAAAGCAATAAAAAGAAAAAGGGATTTTGATGAAACCTTTAAAAAATCGGGGATTTTGTTCAGGGTATTTTTTTACTCGGGGATTTAGTCTTAAATAATTGTCTGGACTAGTGATAAGTTTCTTATGACATCTGATTATATGCAATAATTATCAGTGGCGTAACAGAAAATATTAGGACCCCCTCTTCAAAAAAAAGTCAGGTTTTGCCTTTAATATTTTATAAATTGGTTAAATACGTACTTGGCTTCAGTCAGACTTTGGGCCCTCTAGAATCCTGCCCCTCCCTACGATGCGGGGTGCACGTTACGCCACTGATAATTATGCCCCACAAATTTCGTATAGTAGAGAATTGAGGTTAAATTTCCTATATATATAATGCCTTTTTTTCATTTTTAGCAGATTTTTTTTTATTATAATATTTTGCGCTGGTATATCAGTATGGAAATATTTTCACTAGTATGTCAGCAAATTAAATATTATACTATGTGTTTTATTATTATTATTATTATACAATTTCACAGAAATGCCGAAATGGAAATCCATCGTAAGAATTTCAAATTGACTTCGGTATGCAGTCAGATATTTTGATAAAACGGATAATCAACAATTTTGACGTATGTTGGAATGGTGAGGACTACGTCCACAGTATGGCAGACAGTAAAATTATGATTAATGCAATTATTGCCAAAATTTAATTTCAAAACCAAATATGGTTTGGGTCATTTCAAATTCGTTTTTATGGGGAAGAAAAATTTTTATTTTTTTAAATTTAAAATTTTCAAATTTGGGTTTCAAGTTTATTCAGTGGTTTTTCATAAAAAGGGAAATGGGGGCTTAAGCCCCTCCCATAGACCAACAGATTTTTAATTTTTAGCTTAAAAATTGCTTCTCTTTGCTTTCATCTACGTTTTTTTTAAAAATATATAACCCTTCCCATTAGTTCAGTCTTGTGTATGCATTATAAACCATTTAATTTTAGAATTTCTTATAAAAAAAAATTTTCAAGAAACTGATCAGATAGGGGTGCGGTAGCCCAGTGGTCAAGGTATCGGATCATGGCAGGCATGTCATGAGTTCGACCCCATACGAAAAAAGACCCCCGTGTGGGGCAGCGATGCACGTTAAATCTGTCGAACTGAAACGTCCCTCCCTTTGGTGGGGAAAGGGAGTGCTAGCCGGTGCGTCCACGCCTTACCATGGCTAAAAATTACGTGGTTTCCCAAAAGCCTCTTTAGCTGAACGTGGCGTTATTATTCACTAATCCCACGCCCAGTCAGGTAAGTATTGTTAATTAAAATCATGTAAGCAAATTTTCTTGATTTTTTCTGCAAGAAAAACGGTTTTTAAATTTTCCCGGACCTAAGGGCCCCCAATTCTTTTCTAGGGGTCCGCGAAGGTCTCTTCTTTAATGTTAACATTCCTCTCTTTTTTATAGACTCTGAAAGGATTCGTAGAAAAATTGAAAAGTTTACCATCCTTGACTAGGTCACTAAATTGCACTTAATGAAAAAGCTCTACTGGGACATGAATTTCGATCAAGAATATGCATACAGTTTTTTTATTGTTTGCAGCTACATATCCATTAATACACACACACACACACAACGTAATATTTTCAAAAAATAATAGTCACACATGTATAAAGATTAAGAACTGAATTCATGGCGCTCCTATACGATAAAACGGTTGACGTCTTAAGGCATGGACCCAGGGTCCCGGGCGCAATAGGGGGCCTCGTCTTGTTCTCGACTCGGCATTAATAAGAACATAATTTGAACAATTTTATAACGGTCAAATGTTATTTCCGGTAGTATTCTCCAAAAAACTGGAAATTTCGGACGATATGTCAACTTGTTACGTGTGATGACCATGTCCACTTACAGGCATAAGCCTACTGCCATACACCATCACTGCTCATTCAGTAGTGATGATGTATGGCGGTGGAGCCGGTTTGTGCAATTGTAAATCATGCACATTTATTTGTTTCTGGCCATTATTTGTACGAGTATTTGTCAACGTACGCTGTATACTGTCTACTTTTAAAGGTCATAGGTGGGGCTTATATTTGTGTAGGGGTCCTACTTTCGAGTACGGGCTCAGGGCCTCAAGTTCTTAAGACGTCCCTGATTTAAACCACTCAGCCATATGTTTGGAGGGGTTTTCAAATTTTGGGGGGTCCGCCGATAAAAACTTGGGGCCACTGAAAAGAAATTTGTTTCAAAGGATTTAAATTATTTTAATTAATTTTATTAAAATAATGTTGTAATAATCTAAAAAAAAATCTGGATATCAGTTCGTTGAATTACTTTTAATAATAAATTTATTTAGAAGTGTTTTTCTTTTGCAAAGAGCTATCTCGTAATACCGTTATAAGAGCACATCCTTTAATACTAGTTTTTTTTTTTTCTTTGTAAACAATGCAAACTTCATTGTTCTATTCTCGTCGCTGTAGAGAAAACAATCTAGTAAATAGAATTAAAAATTGCATGGTGAAATAAAACGATTCTGGAGAAGTCATGTCGAATGTTCATTTCCTGTTTTGCTAAAAATGTTCTATTGAATAGTCTTAATCGTTTGAGTGTATGTTTTTATTAACGAATTTTGTGGGGCTTTTATGAAATATATTTCGAACTAATAATAATTCAAAATAGTTGGAAAAAAATGTGATATTTAAAATTTTTTAAGAATTTTAAAAAATGAACCTATGAAATATACTTGATTTTTAATATATTGAGAAGAAAAAATATCTTAATGCAATGAAATATTTGTATTGATTATTTTTTATACTATTATCATGTAAATATTTTTTTAAATAAAGACGTCTATACAGTATTACTTGTAACTTGTTTTTTATAATTTGTGTTCCAAAAATTGTGAATTTAAATTTTGTCCAATACAAGGCTTTTGTGGAAACTGAAATTAAAATTACAATAATGTGCGCTATTGAGCGTTTTTGATTAATCGAAACAAAAGTGTTGGAACGTTTCCGTGCAAAATTTACATAATTATTCGTGTGCCAGATTTTGAATCAATAAAAAACGTTTAAAACAATGTTGGAACCTAAAATTGATAGTCACGCTTTTTGAATTGTGGCTAATTTCTTTTAAATATTATCTTTAACCTCATAAAATGAATTTTTGATCCAAAATATGCTGGAACGATAATCTCCCGAATTTAAGTTCTGATTGTATCTATGGTTTTTAGATACGTACATATTAAACAAATTTATTAAGTATGTTGTGCATTTTATTTATTGAATAAATATAATATTCGGATACGAGTTCGAAGTCTTACAAAGATAAAGCATGAAATGTATTCTGTACAAAAGTATAATCTAATTTTCAAAAAGGATATTGTATCTATGGGGAGTACAATAAACTATTGAAGAATGGTTTTTTTTATTTTATTAACTACTACGTGTAGTTCTAGAGTTTAAAGTCAGACTCATCAGAGATAAATAATTCAATTATTTTTTTTATTCAATCAATTAAATTACAAAATTTTTGGATTGAGGTACGCAATAAAGTAGGCCTCGATATTTTAAGTTGTAGAAAATAAAACAACAAAAAAAGGAGGGATACAAGTTTCAATTAAATTCGGTTATAATTCCTAATATGGTGTACACCAAACTAAATCCACATCAGCTAGTATCAAAGGAGAAATTACCATTATTTAACTCCTCTGTTTTCTTCTGACAACTGTATTTGATAAGAGTATACACTACAAAAATTTTAAAATGTGTAATTCATTTCAATTCTTACTATATTTTCATAAACAAAATAAAATAGATTGGAACAAAAGCACACTAAATGACGTTATTACGAGTGCAGTGGACTCGATTATTCGGGAAAATATCGTAACCTTCAAAATGTTCTACTCAAGTTTGGCAAGGAGGGATTTTGGAAGAATCTGTGTGTGTGTGACTATGTTGGAAATCTATTTAGAACATTGCTCTATTTGGATATCAATAGGATTGTCAATTTAAAATAAATCCTCATAGAAAATTTTATCGGAAAGTGATGAGGAATTTTAAATGCAGCTCTCGTGAAAGTGTACACAGTTTTGAATATTTGATATGGCATTGATGGATGTGAAGATGCTGATAAGGAAGCAGTGCGAATATGGTAACTCGAAGACGGTGAAATTTCGGCTACCTGAAATATTGAATAGTGATGAAATCATGCAATGCCTTATCGGTACTATGGAATGTACAGTGAAAATCCTTTAACACGAAACTGAGGGGACTGAAAAAATATAGAAAAAAAACCCATATATTCAACAAAATTAAATTTATTAAATAATTTTTTTTTGCATAAATTTATGTAAACATTTTAAAAAAATAATAAAAAAAACACAAAATTTTTGAAAAAAAAAATTTATTGAGTTTTTGGGAAAAATTTTCTGACACTTTTCTTTGCATTGTCCTTTTTTTCTCAAATTGTTCAATTCCGTTTTATTAATT
>BMAV01026945.1:1757-17061 GCA_019973955.1 Trichonephila inaurata madagascariensis
ATAAATATTTATTTCTAGATAAAATACTCGGCGTTGCAAAAGCGCGAAGCATGTTTTTCTAGAAAAACCTTGTTCTGTTGTTAAAACACAAATTCCGAGGATTAAAGTTTTTTTCTGAAAACATTTTATCTAATAAACAAAACAAATATGCTACCATTGTAATAAAATGCAATTTTTATAAATTAAGCTCAATACTGTGTGTGGTAAAAGCAGACTGAATAGATGACACACAAACTTTAGACATTATATACGATATTTCTTAAATACAGTGGTGCACACAAGAGGGGGGGGGCGGCCGGGCCCGGACCCTTATAGCAATTGATTTTTCGATTGATTATAATCCTATGTATTTAGTATGTAAAATTTAATTAAGTATTTGTTTTTAAATAATTATCTTAATTAATTCATATTATTTATTCAATAATTAATATTTTACTGTTTTTTGCTCTCCCAAATCGACAAAATCAAAAGAATATGTTGAGCGTCGAATTGGAGCATGATACGAGAATGGTGGACTTTCGACCCCGGACCCCACCCCCTTGAAAAATTATTGTGTGCGCCACTGTTTAAATATAAAATGTTTTAAGAAATTTAAAATATATAATTTTATTTAGCTTTAGATTCCGAAATATTATTCAAAAAAGAAACTTCATATGAGTTTGAATATGATTTTATTTTTACTTAAAATATGACTAATAACATTTTGTATCATGACCAACACAAATGTCTAAACAAAAATAATCATGTATTACATTACAACGCAGACTTTAAGTGTCAAAATTTACTCTCAATGTTGCAATAAAATATTAAGTGACAAACAGGTTACATTATTTCGTTGATGAATAATGAATGGACTGTGAATACAGGGTGAAACAAAATTCCGCTGGGGGTAAAAAAAACGAAAATCGGAGAATAAATTTCACATAGAGACATATACCGGTATAAATGCAATCCGAAGATGATATTCGTTTTCAAAGACTGCACGCGGTACTGGGTAGAATATTTAATTTACACTATGTAATAATACTATGTTCTAACAATGATGTTTTACTCTAGGTATTTTAAATTTCACCCAGACGCTTGTGAGATGCTTATAACGTTGTAAATATTACACTTCCTATGCGATTTTTTGTTCTATATATATATATTATATATTTATACAAACTCATATTCTACTTCTTCCAGGTTAAGTTCATTTATGCAAGTTATTTGAGCCACTAACTGAAGCGAATAGTACCTTCTAGTTTAGAACATAACGGCGTTCTAATGCGTAGTCGATATCAGAGGATCGATGTTTTGAATTAAAATATTTACTAATGTTATATATATAAATCGCTAAATATTATAACAGAATCGAATTTAACTTGGAATGCGACTACTCAGAGAAATCATTCAATTGTAACTCGCTTATTTATCTTTTCCAACTGAGTCGTCATATTTATCTGAAACTGAAATTTGCTTTCGATTTTCTCCTCTAGTGTCTGTACAATCATACAGTTAAATAGGAAGGAGGGAGTGAAAGTTATGTTAACGTCGCGCTATAAAGCTGCACTTGGGCTATTGACGTCGGGTGAATTAGTGAGTGAATATTAACGTCGCACTGTTCAACTACACGAGAGCTTTTGGCGACGGACCTCGTAGTTTTGAGCTATGGTCAAGTGACGAGGCCAACACTTGAGCTGACACCCCCTCTCCTAACTACCACACCAACAGGAGGACGTTAGAGCTCTCGACAGATTTACATGTATCGCTCCCCTACACGGCGGGTCTTTAGTGGTACTGGGCTCGAACTCATGGCACGTCAGCCACGATTCAATGCCTTGACCTCTAAGTTATCGCGACCCCCTTTTGACGTAGGACCTAGTAATTTTAAATTATGGTTAAGTGGCGAAGACGAGACCTGAGCTGGTCCAACACCATATATAAGAAGGTAGATCGCTCGTTGTGTCCCTGTAGCGCAATGGATAACGCGTTGGATTTCGAATCCAAATGTCGTGGGTTCGAATTCCACCGGAGAGGGCGTAATTGTCTGAAAATGTGATTTATTTTTACTATACTATTTTATTGGAATAATTAAATTTTATATTCATGAATAAATAGTAACAAACAAAAATAATAGTCCAACGCCCTATATATAGAAAGGAAAGGGGAAAATTACAAGAAAAATAGCTTTCTACTTTGCCACTTAATATTGTGATTCTGTCATATGTGTATACATATTTATATTAATTGTAATTATTTAATAAAAGTAACTAAAATAAAAGGTTTTTTTTGTTTTAACCTAAGTAGGAATTGACTTAATTTATATATATATCAGTGGCGCACTCAAGGGGAGGGGTCCTGGGGTTCCGACCCCCCAAAACCCTTGATTTTTTTTTCGATTGAATATAATTCTAAGTATATAGTACGTAAAATTTAATTAAATATTTTTATTAATTAATGCTAATTATTTATTGAATAATTAGTTTTTATTGTGCTTTGTTCCCGAAAATCGACAAAATCAAAAGGAGCCTGATACAAGAATGGTGAGCTTTCGACCCCGGGCGGCCCCCCCCGGGGTTGAAAAATTGGTGGGTGCTTTGCTGATATATATATATATATATTTATTATAACTTGTTTCTTTAACTGAAACTGAACTCTATTACAAAGCTAATGAAACAGAAATAAGTAAAATGAACTACAAAGGTCACCTCTAAATTTACGAGGCACCCAAATTCTGAAACAAATGCATAACACTGAATTAACATTCGGACATACATATATACCCTATCATAACATGTATATGAAACCTCCTACCACCCATGTGGTTACTTTTAATTCAAGCCCTCGTCACTTGTCCGTTGACTCATTGATTACAACCCAAAGTGTAATTAGTATCCACCTCAAGTTAACTTCTAATCAGATCAAGTAATAGTAATAATTAATATCGGCACTTTTTTTCAATTTATAATCCAGTAAGTACGTGTTTCAGAAAATTTTTACCCGATAAGTGCATATATCATTCAGTTACACGTAACAAACTGGTTTCGGCACTCAGGCTGTTAAGGCAAATAAACCACTGGGTTGGACACTGCGGCGCCGATTCCCTTCCCCACCTAACTGACAGATTTAATGTAGATTATTCTTGTTGAATTTTGAAGGGGGTGAGGCAACGAGGATAGACAAAGTTATCGTTTGGCAGGGGTGAAGGGGGAAAGGGGAGATGGACCTCGAATGAAGATACGTGGCGCCAGGTATGATGTAGAGAGAATGTAATTTGTAAAAGGGTCATTCCCATTTAAATTAACAGTGTTGTTTTTAACGATGCTGTTCAATGATTGGTTGAAGGGGACGGATGACGCAATCTCCCCCCTCCTTCATTCTTTGTGTGACATAAGAAAGGCGAATGATCTTGGAGAAAATTTAGGGTGATAAAAATGTTATTTGCGCATTATAACCACTGTGGGTAACCTAGAAACAGATATTAAATACAGTGAAAGTCGTTTAAGGGTGTCTTCAGCTGATGTTAAAGAATAGGACCCAAATTCGGAATATTTTTTAAGATATAAAAGTATTCGAACATCAACATTATATTCTGGCTTCGCTATCTTGTACAGAATCACTTATTTTAGCATACTGCTAATTTTTATACGAATTGCCTTTTTTTTTTCTTTTATAAAATGTGTTTCGTAATTTTCTCCTCTACCGTAATGGTAGCTATCCTTTCACATGTTAAAAGAAAAAAAAAACTAATTATTTATAAAATATTTTGAAAATTTAAAAACACTATAATATAAACAAATGCATGAGTTACTTTGTCACAAATTTTTATAAAAATTAAGGCATTTTTTCTGTTCTAAAATTACTCCACGTTAAGTTAACGCTCTAGTACATAAGGCGAAAAACAGCCTCTCTTAACACGAAACGCAGAGGGCTGAAATGATTTTTCATGTTAAAGGATATGAAGTGTAAAGGATAAGAGAAAAAAAAAGAAACGAGTCTTACAGTAGTCGCATATGATGTGTAACATCTGACATGTTATCGTGGTAAATACGCAATATTAATTTTTTTCCTGAAAAAAATATGAATCGGGTATGATTAGAAATAATTTTCTATCGAATAATTATATCTTTAATGAAAATTGTATTAAGTAACAAAAGGAGTAATGTGCAATATTTTGTCAAAAATAATTATTCTTGTTCAATTTGGGAAAGAGCGGAGACAATAGACTTATGATAACTAAAATATGACACATATACTTGTGATTTCAAAGTATTTAAAAACCGTTCAAAAACAGCGTCAATAACAGTACCACTGTTAGCAGTCGAAACATTTTGATTTGTGTTTATTTCGAGCTTGAGTTCATCATTCATAAAAGCTATGAGCTGCTCAGCTTTTGGCAAACTCAAGTTAAAGTTAAAATCACCACTCAAAATCAGGGGAAGCGAGTGATAATTTTTTTTAAAAAAGCAAGAACCACTTTCGTTATATGGTAAAAGTACAAAATGCAGGAAATCTTTAATTTTTTTTTGCCGTTTGATTCGAAGAAATGTATACGACCATCAAAATCACTGTTTGTCCATTTTCAAATAAGCATTCGGCCGCACTTATGTTCCCCCAATATCGTGACTAACGGATTTAGAGTCAAGCGCTCGAGTGCTTGATGGCTACTAGAGTTGGACCCCCATGCGAGGGTAGCGAAAAGACACAGCCATGCACTTTCATTGGTCAAATCAAGTAGCACGCGCTTACATCACATCCTGTTACACACGTCCGTCCCTTTTCACGAAATCACTCTCACAAATATCCAGCAACCGAGAGGAAAGATGTTACACATCAAAAATATATATTTAACAGAAATAAGTTTATTAGAGTACATTTTATTTACATAGATATGTATATATATGTATGCATTGAATAGGAATTATTAAAACAAAAACTTAATGAAATTTAATAGAAATTTTTGAAAAACAAAAAATTTATTTGGAAAGTAATCTGATATTTTTTTTTTCTTTGCATTGTCGTTTTTAGCATCCAATTGTTCGATGTCGTCCATTTTGTTATTATTTTATCATTGGAAAGTGCGTCTAAATAACAGAGCATACTTTTCATGATGTTCCTCATTTCGGATAACGTAGGAGCATGAGCTGCGTTATTCATTTCATTTTCGTCGTCAGAATCTGCCTCAACGTTATTTTTTACGTTCTGAACAAGTTCCAAAATGTCTTTTCTGTAATTGGGGCTGTACACACATTGTCATCATTTACTACATCGAATTCTTTCGATGATACAGTAGGCACTGGTGTAGGGTTACGTGGTATTTGCGGACACATAACATTTCGTGGTATTTGCGGACACTCCGTAGCGCATCGTGGTTTGAGCGGATAAATTTTTCTCCCCTTCTTAAAACAGATAAAGGGTGCAGATAAATAAATAAATACTTTTAAAAATCGCAAATATAATTTAAAACAGTAATTTTAAAGGCAAATATCTTTCACCTGGGATAAAGTTTTTTTTAAATTTTTTTTTCAACCGAAGTTTTCTGTTTTTTACACGATTATCGAATTACAAAGATAAATACATTTTTGCTAATCAGATTTATTTATTTATATTGAATTGTTAAGATATTATAGTGTGAAGGGGCATTTTAAACATAGTGAAATGTGATAAAAATAAACACTTTCAGAGAAATATTTAAAAATTAATTGTAAGTAACAGTATAATGAAGGGTATGAGCAAATTTCAGAAATTTTGTGGGAAACTGTATTTTAGAGTCAAATAAATATTAGAAGTGCAATTGCCATTAAATTAATTTCATTAATTTAAGTAAAGATAAATACTAGAAGTAAAATTTATTAAACAGATATAAGTAAATAAAAGAAAAATAAATACAAGTAAACAAATAGTAATTAACCTTTATTATAAATTTAATTATACTATTATTTTTTAAATATTTCTCTGAATGTGTTTATTTTTATTATATTTCGCTATGTTTAAAATGCCTTCACACTATAATATCTTAACAATTCAATATAAATAATTAAATTTAATTGGTAAAAATGTATTTATCCTTGTAATTCAATAATCGAGTGTAAAAACAGAAAACTTCGGTAAAAAAAAAAAAGAAAAGAAAGAAAAACGTTATCCCCGGTGAAAGATATTTGCCTCTTAAAATACTGTTTTAAATTATGTTTGTGATTTTTAAAAGTATTTATTTCCTTATTTATCTGCACCCTTTGTCTGTTCTAAAATGGGGGGAAATGTATCTGCTCAAACCACGAAATGTTATGTGTCCGCAAATGCCACGTCCGCAACTACCACGCCACCCTGGTGTAACTAGTCCTGAGTGGGCCCTGTATCAAAATTCCCTGAGGGCCCTTTTTTTGAAAAAGATATAAAAGTCACTTACTTTAAAGTTTAAGAATGTTACACATTTTGAGGGCCCTGTAGCTTGGCGGCTCCTATCACTGATACGGCGGTAGCTACGCCTCTTACAGAAGGACAGTCCAATAATACAGAAACTTTCTCAAACATTTCATAAAGTGGCTGGTGTTTTCCGTATTTTCTTCATTCCCAAAAGAGCAATCTTTTCGTGTTAAGCGATTTCCGTTTCGTGTTAAGAGAAAAAGTACGTAGTAGTTTGTCGGGGCTGTTGTATTATTTCGTCTTAAGCGTTTTCACATAAAACGTATTTCACTGTATGTAATAATTACGGAAATAGCCTGAAATTTCTGCTTGTTTGAATTCTATTTAGATAATTTTTCAAAAAAAATTTGAAAATAATTTTATGCATAAAATAATCTAGATATTAGTTTGAAAGGTTGTTTTTTTCCCCTGTAATGGGGCTGC
This sequence comes from Trichonephila inaurata madagascariensis, assembly GCA_019973955.1. Lineage (NCBI taxonomy): Eukaryota > Metazoa > Arthropoda > Arachnida > Araneae > Nephilidae > Trichonephila > Trichonephila inaurata. Next base: position 8,586 of record BMAV01026945.1, read on the forward strand.
TTATTGGTATTTGAACCTTTGCAGACCTAGTACATTCCCCAGGAGCTGATATCACTTTTTAGTGCGGCACCATTTAGGCGATACTAATTACCGCAAGTAGTTTTGACGCCCAGTTTCTTTCCCAGAGGGGGGCACCTGAGCTCGGCCGATGCGAATTTTTTTCCTAGGAATTTAATTTTGCCGAGAGCATCCAAGCCAAACGGACACTCAAGGGATCTTTTTCATGCCGTACAGTCATACGACATGGCCGCTGTTCATTTTCTGCATCAGGAAAATCCACCGACTTGGGCTGGGGTCGAACCCGCATTCTTAGGTACAGAAGGCCAGCGACAAACCAACTACGCCACCCAGCCGGCTAGTTTGAAAGTAGATTGCTTGAAAAAACATCCAACCTGTTTTGTTTCCAAAGTAAAATAATATTTTTATTGAAAAATAATATAATTTCCTACTTTTTAATTCATATTTTTATTTTAAAAAGAGATAGGCTTTCTTATTATTTTTTTATTTATATTTCATTCAACGGATGCTGATTGTAAGATGCATTAAAAAATGCGAATGGAAATATATAAATGGAATATACCACTCATTTAAATCTTAAATTCAGATTTATAAAATGCAATGTGCATGATGAGAGACATTTACAATTAATTGTGTGTATGATTCATTTTCCAAATTAAATATGGATAGGGAGGTGCCCGTTCAAGTGTCGTTCTCGTCACTTAACCGAGTTTCAACATTACGAAATCTGGCGCTTTTTAGTTTTTCGAATCATTTATTTTTATTTATTGCTTCATATTTTTGTGCTTTCTATTTCTTCTGAGAGAAGGAGATGGCCCGCGGTAAGAAGAAAATGTCTTTTTATATGAGACACATAACACGATATTTTCACAAACCACCTACACTCAAATGCGATTTCCGAATGAGAAACCCGTTGCGTGGCTTTCCTTTGTTATGTAAGGTAAGATACCCTTTCTCCATGAAGCATCATTCAATTGCCCTTAAATGTAACTCAATTGCATATACATTCGAATCTCCATATTATGAGCCTCTATATTGCGAATTTTTTTCTGTATAACGAACTTTTTCCTGGAACCAAGAACTTTTCACAATTTTCTTCATAAAATAACCTCCCTATATAGAGAAGTGCTTTTTCTGTACAACGAACTTTTTTTCTTGTGATTCGATTTTTTTCCTTATTTTTGAAGTATTTCAGGATATCTCAAGTTATTCGCTCTTTTAATACATTTTATGGTGACCATAAATCTTGAACTGGTTTTATTATGGGCCTAACTCGCCGAGAGCAATAGAATTCTGGGCGTTTCATCCAAGATGTGCAACCTTTGATCCCCCCATTGTTCAGTTCACTAGAAACATCTTCGATATCTCCTTTCAACCTCAGTGAATTTGTCCCGTGTCCCCGTGTCCTTGAACTAGTCTCCGTTCATTTGTAGTGCTGGTCAGTCGTACTGGTAACACTTCGTTGCCAGCTCGAAAATACTAAAACGTAAGTGCTGAGCATCAAACAAAAAAATTTAATTATTCAAGAAGTGGATAAAGGCGTCAAGAAAAAGGTTTAAAAAATTTGGTTTTCCTCCAAACAGGTAATCAACTATTATAAAAATTCGAGATAAGTTACAAAATTATGATTATTGCGAATTCTTGTTCAAAACGTTTAAGTACATGCGTCTATGAAGATGTCGACGAGGCAGTTTTGAAGTGGATACACACAATGAGAGATAAAAACTATTCTGATCTCTAGACCTTTCGAAAAAGGAAAGCCTTTTAATTTGAGAAGGCATTGGGATACAACTAATTTCTAGGTAGCAATGGATGGCAAGAAAAATTTAAGAAAAGACCCTGAAAAATACGCCTGAAGGGATTTTTGACGCATTGCAAAGATTAGAAACATAGCATTATGAAACATAGCATTTTTTCAAACAAAAAAACTCAAGCAAAATTAACAGATTTCATGAGTAAATACATTTAAGGACGCATGTGGTAATGTATGCTTAGAATTTCTAGTTATATAATAATGTATGATTTAAATTACTTGTATGCTTTAAATTAGAAAATGTGTAAAAGTTCCTTAAAATTCATTAATTTTAATATAAAATTATTTTTTTAATGTTAAAAATACATTATATTCCTCGACATTCCTTTTTCTTGTTTTTCTTAATTTTTTTTATGGGTAAGATATGTAGAATCGATATTAATTTATAATAAAAAGGGGAGATAATTACTTTTTTCAATGTAGAGTGCTTATGAATTCAAAATTTGCTTTATGCGGTTTATAAAGTAAACCTCTACATAACGAATTTTCCATAGAACGAACTTTTTCCGGGATAGAGGTCCGACTGTATTTAATCCAGCAATTTCTTTTTTTTAATGCAAATTTGATATTTGTATTATCCTTCCTTCATGGTGCTGCAATTTTAATAGCCAGCAAAATGTTTATTCATTCATTTTTGAATATTCATAGATTATGTCTCACGGTTCCTTTTTTCTTATTATTTTCAGAATTCTTGAAGCTAAAAAAGTGTTGCTTTGTTGGTTCAGTAGTTTAAATGTAAATGGCGAGAAATTCCATTGAGAATTTTTCTCTCCCCCGCCCCCTTCCTATTCTTTTATAAAAGCTTTGTTTTTAAACATCACGTTGAGATTTTTTCGATCCCACTCCAATTACTTTATCCATGATCTTAAAATAATAATAATAACTTAAATCAGTGGTTCTTAAACTTTCGATTACCCTGACATCGCGAACCCACCAAATTTTGAACATTCCTTCCTGACTCCCAGCCCATGATTGAGTGATTTAAAGGTTCCTCAAGGATCCTAAGACTGCTACTGATACTTATAGAGACTTTTTAAACACTTTTTCTTCCTTTAAGAAACAAGTAAACACATCCATAATTAAAAAGATTACAAAATATATATAAATTTGAAATAAATAATGTATTTTTTTAACTGTATTTATTGAGATTTTTAATGCGAAGGATGGTGCTGCATTAATTCTACAAGTTCTGTTACACTTATGTCCATAAATTACGGATAATGCTTTCAAATATTTTTGTGAATTTGTTGAAAATATTTTTATTTCTTCTTAACCTCAATATTTTTTTATTTATTTATTTATTTTTTTTGCTTCACCTGAATGTGTGTTTATTACTTACTTTCTGTAAGCCCCGTGTGATACTTTGTGGTGCACGGGGATTTATAATTGTTTTCAATAAAAAAAATGCCAGCTCCGGGAAAAAAAGGTTCAGAAACAAAACAAACAATACTTATTCTTTAAGCTCATTTATTAAATAAAATATAAAGAACAAAAACGATTACGTATATGTGATACCATTCATAAAAACAACGATTTTTGCTGTCTAGAGCAATTACAAAAAATACCCTCTTTACAAAAACTTAATATAACACGCGGTTGGTATGATAATTAATACATTATATGTTTCCCATGTGATGAAATACTGCCCTTACAACACCTAGGCATGCTGAGTATCTAACTATCCAGCTGATCTTGGGGAAGATTACTTCCCTCAACAAGGAATGCTCGCCAAAGTTCCGGCACACATGTAGGACGTGTTTGAAGTGCTGAAACTCGTTGGCCAAGTATGTGCCACGAATGCTGTGTCGGATTCAAGCCAGGTGAGAATACTGGCCATTCTCTCTCTATTGGGGTAATAAACTTAGACTGAAGACATTCGCTTACGATATTTGCTTGGTGAAGACGGGTGTTGTCATCCATAAACACAAATTCTGTGCTCATGGCCCCTCTAAACAAACGCAAATGTTTTTTTAGAATGATGTCCCTATAAATTTGACCTGTCATGGTACCAATTTGAACATGCAGATTTATTCTGGAGACTAGTAAAATTCCCTCTCAACGAGCTATCTTACATCACCGAAACCGTGCAGTTGAATGATTTTGCCTTGGAGGTAACGGGTATCTGGCATTCTCCATATGAAAGTTCGACGTGAATCAGACTTCAAGCTAAGCCTAGACTCGTCGGAAAACATCACACATGCCCACTGTGACGATGCCTACACACACATTTCATGGGTTCAAAATCGTAAATAATTCAATATCAGATTTCAAATGTTCATTTTCAATTAATAATAATGGATAAATAAAAGCTCTTGCCTGTCAGAATGTGATGAGGCGACGCAAAAGGACGCAGCAAGTCAGATGAAGGGACACACATGTTTATTTACGTGAAAGACAAGACAGAGACTGAAAAACTAAAGCGTACATTCGTAAACAAGCGATTTCAGCCCCGCTGCACTTATTGTTTTGACACTCTTCGAACTTAAGGTTTCAACAGCATGCAGTAGCGCACACAGAAATTTTTCAAGGGGGGGGGGGGCGGCCGGCGGCGACAGTTCGCCGTTCTTGTATCATGCTCCTTTGGATTTTGTCGATTTTCGGAAACAAAACACAGTAAAAACTAATTATTGAATAAATAATTAGCATTAATTAATAAAATTAACCATTAATATCAAATACTTAATTAAATTTTACGTATTAGAATTATAATCAATCGGAAAATAATCAAGGGCTTTGGGGGGGCCAGACCCCCAGGCCCCCCCTTTTTGTGTGCGCCACTGACAGCATGTTCTCTACTCCAGGCTAACCATTGGAGACAGTCAGTTGCCGTGAGTGGAACACATCTGAGAAGCCTGCGAGCATATAAACCAATATGTCCCAAACGTCTGTTCTCGGTTTCTTTTAAAACTCTTGTACCTGTGGCTGCAGATAGCTGACGAGACAGGTCGGATGTTCTACTCCGTCTGCTTCTTTTTGGAGTACTGCCTAATATCGGTCTTCATTCGGCGTTGTGCAACTCAGGGGCGATCTGTGTTGTAACGTCTACTGACATTTCCGTCATCATGTTAACGGTTATAATTAAAATTGACTTTGATTGTTCCTGCATATAAAAGTCATAGCAACTATCTTTTTATTAATCTTTAAGCGTGTCGTAAAATACGAAAAGTGCTTATGTCACTTCTGTTGGGGGATATGTGTATCTGTTGTGCTTATTCAAAAGTGCTTCTTAATTCTTGTACAAGCAGTGGCATAATTTACACCCCCATACAGTTTTAAGGCAGTGGCGTAACGTCACGGGGGAGGGGGAACCTGACTTGGGGCTTGGAGTTCAAAACATGACTTGGAAGGGGGCCCTGATGTTCTCCGTTACGCCACTGAATTCATGTATGCAAAAATAAGCAAACGTTACTGGAAAACACTTAGAGGAGTGTCTTCCCATGATGACATTTCTACCAATAAGACATTTACTGTTTTAAAACTAACTCTGATATCCGAATTCGGAATATTTTTTTTAGATATAACAGTGTTTCTCAAATTGTGGGGCGCGCCCCCCTTGAGGGGCGTGATAATTCTACAAAGGGGGCGCGAGCATATTCAAAAGTTGAAACTAAAGATTATTCAAAACATTATTAATTTACTAAAAGTAAGCAAACAAAATACTTTCTGACATAATCAAGTATAAAATACACATTTACACTGATATAATACACTTATAAAAGTATCTGTATTGTGTACAATGTATTTTATTATTAATTTAACGATACTGAGTTAAGAACAAGTTTGACAATTACCAGTGATCCCATTAACACTTATCTTAATGATTTTTTTGTACGGTTTATAATTAATTCCTTAACTGCCAATTAAAATCTACGCGGTTCGGTCCCCAATGCCTTGGTTTTCCACGTAGACGCGCGTATTTTGATGGGGGGTTTTGGGGGGGGGGAGGAGAAAAGGAATAAATAAGCAAAATCCTCTGAAATAAGTAAATCCTTTGCAAAGACTGTCAAGGTCCTTTTGTTGTATTCCAAAGGCTTAGGAATAATTTTATAAATAGCAGTGCGCAGAAAAGATCGTACTTCAGAAAGACGACGTATATATACGTCCAGAAGATAAATGCTTTTGCTGAGCGAGACGTTTATATACGTCGTTGGCACATAAGACGTTAAAGTCGTACTGTAGCTTTAGTGTAAAAGTATAGTATTATTGAATTCAATACAATGTTATTGTATGGAGGGGGGCGTGATGAAAATGATGATTGAATATTGGGTCACGAGTATTGTAAGTTTGAGAAGCACTGACTTAAGACATTGATATTATATTCTGGCTTAGCTATCTTATAAAGAGTAGTATATTTTGTCGTATACCTCATTCCTCATTTTTATCTAAGTCGGATCTTTTTTTTTGTTATAAGATGTGTTTTGCATTTTTTCCCTATACCGTAATGCTAAATGAGCTATCCTTGCATCCATTAAATTGTTAAAAAAAATATTTATGGGATATTTTGAAATTTTAAAAACGCCATATTATAAACAAATGGATGAATTCTAGTGTTGAATATTTTCACAAAAATTGAGGTATTTTTCTGCCTGAAAATGTGCTTCGCGTTTAGTTCAGACTGTCGTACATTTGGCGAAGAACAGCCCTAATTAAGTGCTAGAAGAAAAAATTAATATGCAAAATTATGCACTATCATAATATAAAAATTCTTTCATAATACTAATCATATTTTTTTGGCATATTTTATCGATATTCAACACGTTTTTTTTTTTTAAATCCTGTCAAAAAATTGAATTGAATAAACATAATTTTTAATAATTTACTAGAGCATAATTAGTTCTTGTGGGACCATTTTCAAAGGCGTAAAGTCCAACATTCTTTATTATACTTTTAAAAAAAACAAATATTTTTTTTAAAGAATACTAAAATCAATAACACTCGATAAAACTAAAATTTCTTCTTTTGTTCCGATATATCAATGATGTGTTTAAGAATCTCACACTACAGTAAAATTGCATAATGATAAACTTGTTATAGTAATAACCTAATTGTATTTCGAAGCAAAAGTTATTTAAAATAAATAAATAATTTTGAAAATACCTTAAGAATTCTTAGTGTGTTCCTATTTGTTTGAATTGACACACAATGCATAAACAAAAAGTATCAAATATAAAATTGTATGTAAATTTGAATGTTTTACTTGTAAAAATGGTATTCTGTCCACAATCATAAATCAAAATAAGGTAGTAATAAGAAAAGATCCAAGCATCAGTATCATTTCTGATTCATAGAATACTTGTCGCATTGTGCCCATAAAATGCAAAAATATTCAATAAATATACAACTGTTCACATTAAAATATGAATGACAACCGTGTACAAAACGAAGAATGAAATACATTAATAAAACTCTACTTGTATATTTATAAATTCAATGCACCATATATTACCTACAGTGAAATACGTTTAACGCGAAAATGCTTAAGATGAAATATCGATTTACATGAAATAATATACAACGTTTTCGACAAACTACTAAGTATTTTTATGCATTTTTTTCTCTTAACACGAAAATATTTCCCTTCTGAGAATGAACAAAATATGAAAAACATCAGCCACAACAGTGAAACTGAGGATGATGTTGGAATTGAGCCTGCTCTTAACGAAATGTATGAGAAAGTTTCTGCATTATTGGACTGTCCTATTGTATCATCGAAATAATTCGTTGCAGTAGATGATGATGGTGTGTGTGCAGCCCCAATTATGGAAGACAAAGACATTTTGGTGTTTGTTTAAAGCTCAAAAAATACCCTTGATGCAGATTTCGACAACGAAAATGAAATGAATAACGCAGTTCCAGTTCCCACGTCATCTGAAATGAGGAACATCATGAAAAGTATTCCCAGTTGCAATGGTGAAATGAATGACAAAATGGACGACATCGAACAATTTGTTGACAATTAGATGCTGACAATGCAAAGGAAAATATCAGATTATTTTCCGAAAACTCAATAAATGTTTTATTTATCAAAACATTTGAAAATATTGTATTAAGTATCATTAAGTTCTTGGGAATCTTTTTGTTTCATTGATTTTTTTTTAAAATACACAGAGATATTCATATGTATGTGAATAAAATGTACTCTAATAAACTTAATTTTGTTAAATATATGGGGGCTTTTTGCATTATTCTTTAACTCGAAATTAAAGGAAAATGCAAAAAAGCCCACTTATATTCTACAAAATTAAGTTTATTAGACAAGAAAAAACGCGAAAAAATGTTTCAGTCCCTTCACTTTCGTGTCAAACCATTTTCACTCATTGTAGATCAGTGATACTCAACCTGCGGCCCAACAGCCTTTTCTGATTTTCCGGGGTCTTAGGAAAATTTCACAATACCTTAAATAAAATATTTCGTGGCGCCATCTGTTGGGATCTGCTTAAGTTAAATTAAAATTCAATAACTTAATTCTTCTTTCCATTTCTTTTACATTGTACATATCTTCAAGGGCTTAATACAATGGTGAGAATTTTGTTTAACGAAAAATCTGGGTTTCTGATCTAATGGCATTTTTGAGTAAAATTAACTGAACTTACTTTAAAAAGAATCCAAATTGTAAGCTTCATCGAACTAAAGGCTGAATGTTAG
>BMAV01026946.1:0-22024 GCA_019973955.1 Trichonephila inaurata madagascariensis
GTTTTTGCCCCAAAAAAAATAGTTAATGACAAAATTTAAGTGTCTTATTTATTATTTTTTTTTTTGTATGTTTTTGAAAACCTAAGGAAACGATTTGACTATTTATTTTAAGTGAACAGTGTATATAATTAGTTTTACAGTTGAATATGTTTTAATTGAGTAATTAGCTCTAACGGATTAAAAAAATTTCCGAAAGTTGAGTATTTTGTTTATGTATATCCCTTAATTTTCAATGTACTGATTCAAAAAAAAAATATTGCATGAAAAAAACTGCAACAAATCATAATGCGGTAGACAAAGGGCTAAGCGATTATCGTTTCGTGCTATGAGAAAACGATGAAAAAATAGTAGTTTGTCGGACGTTTATTATTCGGAACCGATATTTTGTCTTAAGCGTTTTCGCGTTTAACGTATTTCGCTGTACAAGGAACACTTCTAAAAAGATTATAATTAAGATATATTCACTGTTTTATGTACTAGGAGTCTTTTAGCTTCATTTACTTTAGTTTGATTTAAGTTACGTTAGAGTTATAAATTAATTTCTTGGGAACTCACCTGATGAACTACTAGAACTGCGGCAATTCGCCCACAGACTTTATTGCCCTGCTTTATGGCCCATTGCGGATTCATCAGATTTAGTATGCAATAACCTAATTGAACCATTAAAGGGCCCGCAATAAAATTTTATTCTTAATATCTTCTAGATAGTAGTTCCATGATTTTGTTTTCGAAGAATTCATGGCTCAGACGAAGACCATTATTAATAATAACGATGATACTTTGAATCCTTGGGGGTCTAAATGCCCTTACGTGGTAGGGTGGAAGTTTGAGAATCAAGCATTAGATTATCTATAATCATTTTGTATTTGGTCTATTCGCAAACCTCCTACTAATCCTCTTGGGGAAAAACTTCTTTAAATATTATTCTATTGAAAACTTTCTCCCGAAGAAGAAGACGCGAATTATGTAAATCAAGGCTTATAATTAGGCATTAACTTTTAGGTTCGAGAAAGAGAGAGAGGTTAGGAGCTAGATGATAGAAGTTAGTGATTAACGTAGAGTAATAGAAAGCTAGTCGAGAGGGATGCGTAGATTATTTGCTTAATGTTTAAACTTAATGATTGACAATTTGGTCAATTAGATAAATAAATTGGAATAGTGTCGGCTTGAAAAAGTATAGAGATTAACTTAGAAAGGAATTTCGATTAATTGGAACGTGTATTGTTCAGACGATCCAAAAGTAAGTGATTCATTTTATAATTAAAATTAATTATCTCGTCTACCTCGCTTTTGCTCCGATACTTACTTAAAGGTGCATTTCCTGACCTAGGTTGTTGAGACTTGTTAAGAGATTAATAAATTATATTTGTTTTGATTATGGCTGATCTTCATTCTAACTCCGGACACTGATGGATGGGGGAGGCCCATCCAACACAATTTGATCATGGTTAGAAAACACGAGGTCCATCGCCATAGTAAAAACAGTACTAAATTCGTAAAGCATGCAACTTATCAGAACAGAAATGATTCCTGATTCAAAATTGTAATTTTGAACCATGCTCGTGTAATGAAGCCAACAATTCGAGCAGGTGTTTCCTTCCTCCAACTTCCATACTCCTCCATGGTGGTGATATACGGTAAATCTGCATTTTGACGGGAAGTTCCACTCTCTGTCTTTATTTTTTGTTGAGTAGAGACCCGCTAAGAACGTGAGAACCGGAGGTTTTATACACATATAAATTCCCATTTTTTAACCATTAGATTTACAGACTTGATATTTGGCAATCATGCTTCTTTTGTTGGTTAGAGATCCGCTAAGAACGGGTTTTATGGAAATCGACCCTAAAGGGAGTTTGAGGGGGTTACAGGTAAAAAACAATTCCCATTTTTTTTTTAACTGCGTTCCTTTTGTTGAGTGGAGATCCTTAGAAACGTGTTTTGTGGAAATCGACTATAAAGGGGGGCTTAAAGATAAATGTGCTTCCGCTTTCAAAATTTTACCCTGACCATTTTAAGAAGACTATAAGATTGTTTTTGAATACCATTGAAAGCTGATTTCTAGGACTTAACTGACAATAACTTAAAAAACAATATGCAGTTAGGCAACATCATGAAATACCCCTGTAAAAGGGACGGGCAACAGCTAGTTTTAATAATGAATGTTAAATACATTATAAACGTTGTATATTGCACAATTTTCGTAAAATATAGTAAATCAATACAAGATTTTATTTCGTGCCACCATAATAGTAGTAATTTCTTCTATCGGAAATGTTTGCTTATATTATTGTTTGAGTGAAGTGCACTTACTCCATAGTGCTTATTAATAGAAAGAATTTTTTTTAAAAAAAAGTGCAATCTTTGTTTGGAGGGAATTGTATTTATTATTATTCCGTATTTTTATTATTATCCAAACTGTATTTTTATTATTAATGTGTTTTGTATGTTCATTTATATGCTGTATTTAATTTCTATTCAATTCTTAGTATTATTTATAATTTCTATTTTATATGTATTTTCTGTAAAATAAATAGTTTTATTCTCGTTCCTTTTGACAACGCCATCGACTGTATTTGGCCTGTGCGCGATGGCAACGTTTTGTTTGCTTTTTGAGTTTTGTGTTATGAAATCTGCGTGGAATATTCATTTGCTGTACTGTTTCTCGCTAAGAGAGGTTCTTACCACGCGAAGCTGCTGGCATTTATCTAAATACAGAAAATTGTCTATTTTACAGAAAATACGTATAAAATAGAGATTATAAATAATACTAAGAATTGAATAGAGATTAAATATAGCATATAAATGAACATACAAAGCCCATTAATAATCAAATTACAGTTTTAATAATAATAAAAATATAGAGTGATAATAAATACGATTCCATCCAAACATAACTTTAAAAAAAACAATGACACCTAGTATTTTTAATGCTATTGCGCATTTTTTCCAGATCTTTTTTTTATAGAAAAACATGGATCGAACGTTTTATCATTATGAAAAATAAAATAAAAAATTTTAACAAGAAAAACACTTAACTCTAAGAAAAGAGATTTCTTGGGAATTAAATTTATTATCATCAACGGAGGCGTTTGATTAAGATGAACGATGATAGAGAAATAATTACCAAAAAGAGTATAGAGAAAAAAACAAAGAACAAATGAATTTAATTAAAAAAAAAAGAAAGAGTTTTTAAGAATAGAAAGAAAAAAAGGAAAAAAAATTAATTGAATTTTTTCATTTATCACTGCGTTTAAAGAAAGGAATATACAAAAGAATGAATTAGTGTGTGCCGGAAAAAAGTTTGTTTTTCTCTGCCATCAACACAACTTTTTCAAGATATTTTTATGATATATAATTATCCTAAATTAAATATATTCTTCAAAACTAAAACTAGATTTGTACAGATAAAAAGACACCTCTTTTAAAAGTCTAATTAAATTTCTTGCTTAGTAATTTGATAATGCAGCTAATTTTTTTCCAATTAAAAAATGACTTTCGATATTATTTATATCAATAAATAATTATAAATGTTAGGTGCGGCAGTCTACAATTAATATAAGAAAATGCAATATCATGTTTCTAAAATGCGTGTAATCAAAACTAAAACCGATTATCCTGTCTAGATTTTAAGAAACCAACTCTGATCTCAATAACCCATCAAATATTAATCAAAAACAAACCCAAATATTTCAAAAAGAAAAAAAAAAAATTTTGACATTGATTGAATTCTTTTAAAAGGGAAAAAAACAGATTTTTTTTAATTTTGTTTTAAAAATTTTTTGTTTATTCATTTAAAATTATTTAGTTTTTGAAAATTCATGTTTTTAAAGATTATTTGGGTTTTTTGCATTCATAGATTTTAATGGGTTTTAAATGTTTTTTCTTGGTTATCCGCGGGAAAGGTTAAAAAAAGGTTTTTTTGGTTTTTATTTCAAAAAAAAGAATTATTTTTAAGAACATTTGATAATAAGTTTTTTCTTTGCAATATACAAATCATTATTAACAAATCTTTCGAAAACTATTTGAAGTACTTTTAAGTGTGCAAGTTTCCTTTTAAATATTTTGACGAATACATATAAATAACCCCTTTGATTGAAAAATTTTTATTTCGGCTATTAGTGATTAATAAGGAATGGCTTAACGTACATCCCCGCATTGCGGGGGACCCATAGCCTGACGGGGCCAACCCTACGTATTTGGGCTTGGGGCCCCAAAAACATTTTTGAAAATGTCGTAATATACCCGTTACCCATTTTAAAAAGGGGCATATAAACCCTAAAAGTGTACACATTTTCCAATTTCATATTTTTTTCTATTTTGTTTAAAAAACCCAACCGGTATCTAATTTGATTAAAAAAATAGAGATCACGATTTAAAATCATCTTTAATTTTTTAAATGCTAGTTTATCTCTTTATTTGTTTTTTCTACCTTTTCTTTCGTAAAATATTTCAAAATCTCATTGAGAAAAAAAATAAAATAATTAAAATAAAAAATTTAACATTTTGGGAAAAATGCATTTTTTCCTTTTGTTTAATATTTTTTTTAAAAAATTTTAAAGATAAAAAAGTTAATATATCGTTAATAATATAATAATATTTTTAAATTTAATTAACATAATTATCTTAATTTAAGATTTATTTATATATTTGTAAAATAATACCCTAAAAAAAGGCGATAGTTGATTAAAATGTAATATTTCTTTAAGAAGTTAATACATTTTCCACTTTAACAAACTCAAAACAAAAAATCCATCTCTTTTTTGCCAAATCTTAGTTTATGTAGATGGGTAAGAAAAGATAAATAAATTTTTAAACGTTGGACACCAACCATAAAGATTAATGCCTAGAAAGTTCTAACTAAGGATTTATATTACCGAAGTTTCCGAATAGTTCTTAAAATTCACATTCAATCATAGTGATGTTTGAATACATATGATAGTTATGCAACGAGTTTTTCCTCCTGGGTATGATGCATAGGTCAACGATTCCGCACATTACATAAATTTCTCTTCTTATTCATTTTCAAAAAATAAATAAGTAAAAAAGGCAGAGGAAGTCTACAGATAATGTACAATATAACAAATGAACGAAAAAACTTGTTAACTTTGTAAAAGGGATACCAGAAATAAATTTATCGTTTGACAATATATTTTTTTCTTTATATAAGAGTTCAATTTATATAAAGGGTTTCCAATTTTAAGGGAATTTTTAAATTTTTCCGGGCTACGTTCGAACCGGGGATTTTTAAAAAGCGATAAAAAGGGGTAATTTTATGATATTTAGTGCACTTAGATTAGAAAACGTATATAAAATTGTTTTAAGAAATATTACCCCAAAAAAATTTTTAAGGCAAATTTTGACAAAAAAAACAAGAATGACCCATTTTCAAAAATTCTCCTTTTTTGCTTTATTATAAAAATATTTTGCCTGTATATAGCTCCGACCTCCGTCAGAAAACTAGAATTTTTTAAGTATATAACTTAGAAGTGGGTTTATCCATGTTTTAGGGAAAAAGAGGGGGGAAATTTTAAAAAAAAAACGCCGATAATTATTTCAATGGGTTTTAACTTGAAAAAAAATTTTGAATTTTTTAAAAAAAAAAAAATTCAGACTCTCTGGGGAAGTTTTTACTTTTTTAATACACACACACACACAAAAATTATTATTATAGAAGCATTTTTAAAAAGAGAAAAATTTTGAAAAAAAGTTTTCCCCAAGTTTATTTTTTTCCCAAATATTGTACTTAAATTTTTTTTTTTGTCATAAAGGCCTTTAAAAAAGTTTTTTTATTTTTATTCTAATATAAGTGACACTAAATATCATGAAAATTTCCCTTTATGGTTTTTAAAATCACGGGTTTCCGGAAAGGGTCGGATTTCCTTAAAGTAAAACGCAATTTGGTTTAAAAGCACGGTTCGGTTTTTATTTGGAAATACAGTAATACCCCCGGGGAATTTTGGGGGATAGATGGGGCAAAAGTGTTAATTTCGTAAGCGAATTTGGGAAATCAGGGTATATTTTCTCATGTAAAAAACATAAAATTATTTTTTGTTGGGCCAGAGACGAAAAAAAAAAAATTTAAATTTTTAAAAAAAAATTCTTTTTAAAAAAAACTTAGGGAAACCCAAATAAGAAATCCAAAAACCAAAGTTTTTTTTGTAGAAAGTTTATAAAAATCTAATTTCCCAAATAGTCCGCCCCGTAAAAATTTTTTCCCGAAAAAATTTCCCCCGTACTAAAAAAAATCAATTTTTTTTTTTTCCTTTTTTTGTTGAAAAATATGCTTTCGTTTTAGTTTGTATTTTTTAAAAATTTGTCCCCTTTTTATTTAAAATGGGGGCCTTTTCCAACCCCCAAACCTCATTCGATTTTCTGATTGAACTGGGGCTGAAGATTAAAAAATTTTTAAATTTTCGCTCTTACTCAAGCATTTCTATGAGTTCATCCATTGTCAGCTCCTGATTGGGAAAATCCAGCAGTTCTTGTGAACGACATCACTATCCCCTTCTAAATTTATTTGCCTTGCAAAATCGACAATTTCTTCAATCAAATTATCAATTATATCAGATAATTAGATCAAATTACCAATTATTGGCACTAACTCCGTTTGAGTTTCATTAATGATTAAAAAAAAGAATAAAGAATTGAAGAATTTTTAAAATCACGTAACTCCGAATTAGCGTAAGTCGAGTTATCACGTATACGGAAGTTTACATATTAAACGGTTAAAACACACATTTGAGCAACGAGTTTATTTTCATTTTATAATAAGTACGAAATGGGTTTTTTACAGATTAATTAACGTTAAAAACGAAAGACTTTTCCTCTATGATCTTTGACGAATAGGTCTAGTGATGTGCATAATACTAACTTAAGCGGTAAAATTTACATTACATCTTTAAGGTATCCGACTACGTTCGGAGCCGTGATTTTAAAAAAGCGCATAAATGGATAATTTTCATGAAATTTAGTGACACTTAGATTAGAATACATGTACAAAATAGTTTTAAGGGCATTATGACAAAAAAAATTTATTTAAACACAATATATTTTTTTCAAAAATTACTTTAGAATGAACTATTTTCAAAACGTTCTCCTTTTATAAAAAAATGCTTCTATAATAATAATAATATTTTGTGTGTGCTTATATAAAGTAAAGACTTCTCCAGAGAGTCTGAACTGTTTTTTTGAAAAATTCACATTATTTTCTGAGTTACAACCCATTAAAATAATTTTATTGGCGTTTATTTCTTAAAATTTCTCCCCTCTTTTGTCCTAAAACATGGATAAACCCACTCCTAAGTTATATATCTCAAAAATTCTAGTTGAGCCTCTGTACAGAAGTCTGAGCTATAGACAGGCAAAATATTATTATAAAAGAAGCATTTTTTCCAAAAGGAGAATATTTTTAAAATGGGTCATTCTATGTTCCTTTTTTGTCAAAATATTGTTCTTAAATAAATTTTATAGTAACACTATTCTTAAAACAATTTTATATACGTTTTCTAATCTTAGTTGCACTAAATGCTATAAATACTATCCATTTATAAGGTTTGTAAAATCACGGATCCCAACGTAGTCGGATACCTTAAATCCAAGCGAAACGCATAATGCTGATTTAAAATGAAGTATTATTATTATCCACAGGTAGAAAAGCAAAGTTAAAAGAGAAGTTTTTCTTTTCATAATATTTAAAAAAAAAAAAAAAGAAAAAAACTTTATTTACCATTGATTGTGAAAAGTATCTCCCTTTTAAACTAATTCTCATAAATAAATCAATATAACTACATTAGATATCCATAAATGGTAATGGCTTTTTAATAGTGAACTTGAAAAATGCTCTGACAATCCTGAATTTTGCTAAATCATTGAAATGCCTATCTTAACGAGCGCTTTCAGGAACCAATAACAGCGACGTAATTCCTTTTTTTTTACTTTACTTCGAACAAATATTTCCGTCTGCCATTAATAACACTAATGTTATATATCTATATATATACATACATATATATTGTTTTTAAATAATAGGAATAGTCGTAAATAATAAAACTTTTTATTTGCGTTATATTTTAGGAAAATATACCGAAGTAGAGTAAAAATAGCATTTCAGTTTTATACTTGCTATTAAGGCAATATATTTTCTTTAAAAAGAGGTGTTTTAAATTAATTATGTATTCATAAATAATCAGATTCAATACTGTTATTCATGAAACAGTGTTTTTAGCTTTTACATTGAATAATCATGAAAGAATTCATAAAAAAACAGCAATTTGAAAATAATTAGATTTACAAGCATAGAAATAAAAGTTTTTCAATGATTCGCAAATATTTAAAAGCATGTTACTTAAAAACACCAATTTTCATTGATTAATACAAAACACTAAAGTTCCCTCCCACCTCCCCATGTTTCCCCAACAACCTGAAATAAATGTGATATTTAAAAAAAAATAAAAAGGGTTAAATCTTTTTGGGAAAAATTTTAAAGAAAATTTTTGGAAAATTGATGAGTAAAAATAAAATTTTGTAAAGATTTTAATAGAAAATGTAGATGAATATATATAGATGTTTAAATATTTACAAAAGTGTCTCTCAGAGAGAATCTTAAAGCAATTATTCTTTTATAATTATGAATATACTTGCTTGTGTTTTATGTGTACTTTGTATGAAATATCGTAGCTTAATTATTGAACGGAACAGGCTAAAAAATTTTAATACAATGTTATGTGGGATAATAACGAAGTAAAATTTACTTTTTATGTTGATTCAGAATTTTGTGGAAATGAATTTTTTCCCTTCTAAAAGCTTTCCCATTTATTTTTTTTTAAATTATTTATTAAAATAATTTAAATAGATGAAAAAAAAAGTGTTGTTTTATATACGAAATTGTTTTATATCTCTTATTTTATTTCTTAATTATATTTAATTCAAATTTGTAAATAAACGGAAAAGCATTGAAAAGTTACATAAAATTTTACATCGGGAAAAAAATTAGACTATGTTTGAATAAAATTATGTATTTATAAAAGCGTTAAAGTTTTGTACTTCAATGTTTCTTTAAATATATAGAAAGGATTATAATTTTAAAAAAGAAATTTTTGGGTTATTTATTTTTTAAAAACAGTTTTAATTTTTCAATTATTATTTATTTTTTTTGTTTCTTTACTAACTTCCTAAATTTTTTAACAAATAATGTTTATTATAACTGAAATTTTTTCAATTTTTCAATTCCTACTATTAGCCGCACTGTCTATAATTTTTTTTATTTATTTTTGTTTTTTATTTATTTATCTTGGTAAATTTAAACTTTAAAAAAAACTTTTTAAAAACCTGAATTGAGCTGAAATTTTATATACGGGATCTTTTTTGGATGACAATACAATAATTTAATTATAATTAAAAATTGGTTAAAACAATTATTTAAAAAATTAAAAAATACAGCCACGTTGGCGACTCTTGGCAAAACTTGGGTTTTTCTCTCGTGTTAAAATTTTTGGGACTGAAAAAAAAAGGACAATACGATACTTAAATGAATTAAAAAATAACCCTTAATTTATGATTCTGTCATATGTATATACATATTTATATTAATTGTAACTATTTAATAAAAAGTAGCTAAAATATAAAAGTTTTCGTTGTTGATCTAAGTGGGAATTGACTTAAAAACTTTTTTTTATATTACTTGTTTAAAACGATTTAAAAGAGTTACTTTAAAGAAAAATACAAATAGACACACATTCTTACAAAATTTACAATTATTTACATGCATTCATCTAACTTTAATTTTTTAATGAAATAAAAAAAAAAATTCCATTCTAAGAAAACTTTTACTCGTTTTTTATTAAAATAATGAAGTATATGTTCGAAAAAAATAATAATCATATTTTCTAGTGAACTATCATCAGTAATATCTTTATTTGCATTATATTCAAATATGAATAGGCAATAGAATAATTTTAAGTAGGTTATAAAATCATACGCAAATATTTTCATTTTTAAATTTATTTCATGCCTAATTATTGATTTCCGGTTATTTGTTAGAAAAAGGTTGCATGTTTAAATTACTGCTTCTGTAATTTCTATTCAAAGATAATGATACTTAATATACGTTCCCTTTTCTTTGTTACAATGCTTATAGTTTGTAAGAATGATGAAATAATAATAAAATTTTTTCCTGGTATTTATAAATTTATCCTTTTTGATAGTTTTAATGTGTGTTTGATATTTTGTGTATTTCCATGATTATATACATACGAAAACATAAAGTTCCATATTTTTTAAGAATTCTGGTGTAATGTAAGAACAAAAAAAAAATTGCTCATTTTTTAATCTAAAGATATTTACCTGTATATATTTTTCTTTCAAAAATGCATGAATTCTCATTTTATTTTTTAAAGATTACAAAAATATCAACGGAAATAATTATTTCCAGAAGTGCTTTTGATATTATGAAAAAAAAATTGCAGAAAATTTTATAGAATAATTAATTTATTTCTTTATTTTGATTTTTACAAGCAAACGATTTTTCATAACTATTTACTGCCGTTAAATCAACGATAAACGCTTCAAACTTTGGTAGTAAACGCTTTACTAATGCAATTTTTTTATACCAATTTATTAAACATGTACCTTTTTATTTAGGATTGAAAGAGGGGTGAAATAAAACTAGGTTTATTACTGTGTATGAGTAAAAAAAATTAATCTAAAAAATAATGAAAAAGAATTTGCCATCGAAGCATATTCGAACATAATTCTATTTTCCTTACTGATTTAGGATAACAGCAAGGAAACCACATTTACAGATCACGTTTAATGATTCGATATGTGTAATGTTTTAACAATAAAAATTGTATATCATATATCCATCGGTTTTCTATATTCAGTAGAAATTCTTTAAGATACCCTTTTAAATTAAAAAACATTCGCGTTTATTTTTTAAAAAATTTTGGAAAAATTTAATATTTAAAGTAAAAGTAATACCTATAGATAAGCCTTGCAGAATGAATACGTAAAGGCATAAATATTTTACAGGTAACATCTGCATTCAGGGATTTTTATAAAATTATGGTAAAAAATTTATTTGTCATATTATAATTATTAGAATTTGATCATTTACCAAAGGTTTATATGCTCTTGCTTCTATTGGATCCTTGTAATGTTAATAAGGCAGATATATTTACAGAAAATATGTGTAACTTATAAATTTATTAAAAAAACTTCTGTATAATTACATTAAAAAAGTTTCAATCAATTAAATTCAGACACTTTTTGAGGTAAAAAAAAGTTCTATAAAATTGCAATTGATTAACTTATTGATGTATAGTTTTATAATGTTTGATGGGTTTTCTAAATCTTTCGAAGGATATTGTTTTTACTTTTGATATTAATTGGCTTTAACAGGTTCTGTGACATGAACAACCTGTTTTCCTTTCTATTAATTAATTTTCAGCTTAAGAGTACACTTAATGAGCATTATGAGAACCCTTTAGTGTGCATATTTCTCAGTCAAATTTCTTTCTCTTACTGAATTGGTTGTTAGAATTTGTAGAAAAACTAAATATTTTCTTAAATAAAGTAATTAAATCAAAATTGATAAAGTAGCTTTTTAAATATTTTAGATGCCATTTGACACAACTTTGAATGGATTCTTGTGTCATAAAACCCAACAATCAACCACTCACTTAAAGTGTTATTGTTTTTAATAATGTAGAATTCATTTTTGGCTCCTTCTTGAGAATGAAGTAGTTTTTAAAATATTTGCTTAAATAAATCGTTTGCTATATATATTATTGTTTCCGTAACTGATTTGCAAAATAGAATTCACGAAAAATAATAAATCCGTAACTCATGTTCTTTTTTATTTATTTATTTTTGAATATATTGCTATGGTTGTTTGATTTGTATCTTGTTGTAATGTTGATAAAAGATTTGTTTGATAGAGTTGATGTTGCGATTTGTTTTCGTAAAGAAGTTCGTAGAATATTAAGTACAGTAGTTAATATGTCTTGCAGGAAAACTACTTTTGAAAAACGTGAATCTTTCTTTAAACTAAACAGTTAACTCTTCTTAACAATTTCTTTTTTTGCGTCTTATCTTATTGTTTTAAATTCATTTTTGTTTTTTTGCTCATTTTCTTTCAGTCTCGACGTGGAAATCGGCCAAATGTTTTTTTATTATGTAACAAATCAATTACGAGAATAGTAAGAGAATCAAAAGTCGAAATTGAAAACATATTTCATTAAACTGAAATAAAATGTGATGTTTCAAGAATATAAAGAAATTTATCGATAGTTGTGCGTGAGGGGCAACATTAACAAAAGTTTAAGAAAAAGATATCACGCAATGTTAATAGATATAAAGTATCAACATATTAACGGTGATCAGGAAAATTGAATGCACACAAAGAAAAAAAATCGATTAATCAAAGATTAGAATCGATTAATTTATTTTGAAAACCCTACTGACCTGGTAAGAAAGAAATTGAGTTAAAATTCTATAAAATCATTAATAATGAAATTGCTTCTAAAAATTAGAAATATAGTTTTTTACCTTTATATTTTAATCTTTAGTGTGTGAAAAAGTATATTTTTTATGCAGGGAAAGAAGGGGCTAAATATTTTCTTTTAGAATTTTTGTGAAAATGAACATACACGTCTGAAAAATTCTTCTGATGCGATAAATATACCCAGATCGAAAAAATATTTCTAAAATTCCTCGCATAGCATTCATGAAAAAATTTTTCCACATTTTTAGTCTTATAGTTGGATTATTTTATTTTAAAATGGGCAGGGAAAAGTATTAAGAAAAAGTTCTGAAAAAATATGCAAATAGGGATCGACAGAAATTTTATAAAAATAAATCTTTGCTAAATTTTTTAAAAATTCAATTTTTTTTGTAATAAATAGTTATATTACTAGTTCTTGTGGGAAAGGGAATGGAAGAATTTAAACATGAGAAAAATTTTAAGTCAGAAACGTCTATAGAGTTTTTCTTGCTATATTAAAATGAAATATTCTGATAAAAAGATTCTGGTTAATCGTTATTATTTATATTTTACAAACAATATGGCTTATTCAGGGTTATTCCAAAAAATAGCTTTTGAAAATGACAATGAGTTTAAATATTGTGAAAATCTTCACATAAATACATGACGGTGCGTAAAATAATAAATATATAAAGTTATTTAACGAAAAATCTTAATATTCTCTTAAATTTGTGGCAAAAATTACAACGTATTTAAAGAAATTATTTAAATAAATAATTTCTTTGCAAAAATGTTTCCCCTTTACACAGATTTTAAGAGTTTTGACAAAAAAAAATAGTTACAGGTAGTTTTAATAAAATATGTGTATGCCATGAACAATATAAAAAATAACACTCATTTAGGACTTACTATCCATATTATTTGTAATATGAAAAAAATTCGAGTTTAGTCATATAAAATCATACAAAGTCAGTTTTGCGGGGGTAAGAAAAAAAAAGGCAAAATCGATATATGCTCTTATTCTATCATCGTAATCGAAGAGTTATAATAAATTAAAAAAATATTTTCTGTAAAACATTTTAAGGTATCCGACTACGTTCGGAACCGTGATTTTAAAAAAGCGCATAAATGGATATTTATCATGATATTTAGTGTCACTTAGATTAGAATACATGTATAAAAATTGTTTTAAGGACATTTTGACAAAACAATTTTTTAAAACAATATTTTTGGAAAAAATTCAGAATTTTTTTCCAAAAGTTTCTCCTTTGTGAAAGATGCTTTATTATAATAAAATTTTGCCGAATAGTGACCCCTTTTTTGGGGGGGCAACTAAAATTTTTAAAATTTCGCATTATTTTCGGTTACCCCCCAAAAAATTTATTCGGTTTTTTTTTTTAAAATTTTTTGTTGCCAAAAAAAATATTAAAAAAACCACTTTTGGGATTTTTTTCCAAAATTTCTTTTAATCGAAAAAATTTAAAGGGTTTAAAAAGGAAAATAAAATTTTAAAACAAAGTTTTTAAAAGGGGTAAGAAAAAAGGAAAAAATTTTTTGGGGGAAATTTTGGCTTTTAATTTTTTGTAATTTTCAAAAAGTTTTTTTAAAATGAAATTTAAAAATATTTTCCTTTTAAAAAAATTTTAAAAATGTAAATTTAAAAGTTAGGAAAAAATATATTCTAGAAGACTTTATTACTTATATTTTTACTTCTTTTAAATTATTTAAATTATTCCTGTTTAAATAGTACATTTACAAAGAAATACTTTTTAATAATATAATTTTCTTTCTAACTTATAGTAACTTTTATATATCTAACGATGAACTCTACAATCTTTAATTACTTCTTATGTTAGCATAAATACAATCTTAAAGTTATAGCCTCCCCTTTTTATTATGATTTTAAAATTTCTCTCGTCTTTAAAAATATTCTAAAGTTATGCTATTAATAGGCTGGCCTTCAAATACATTTAGTATCAGATACAGAAATTATAATTAAAAAAAAAAAATGTGCTTATAAATTTCGTATACATTCTGGGTAAAGAACGATTTGTTAAAATATATCAAACGATACTTTTATACCAAGTGTTTCATAATTATAAGATAGATATTTAAATACCATAAAGTTTCAGGAAAAAATCGCAGTTTAGAAACTTATTGATACTTGTGCTATATATAGAAATATACCAGGTGAAAAATAGGGTAATTACAGATAAAATCCCTTTTTTCTTTAAAAATAGTTTTATTGATGAATGCTGATATTATTTAAAACTGTTTTCGTATTTAAATTTAATTGCAAATTTAAGTGGAATAATAATAATGGTGATGATGACAATAGCTGCATAATTTTTTATATTTTTTAAATTGTTACTATGACAGTCTACTATTATCCAAAATAATGATAAGGTTAAGTTAATTCCAATTCTCTCAAAAATAATGTTTTTAAATTAATTAAAATAGTTTCATTTTTTAACGCAGAAAGAAAAAAATATTTAATTGTTTTAGGAAATCAAATTGTTAAAAGGACTTATAATTCGAAAATGGAAGATAATAAAAATTAAATGCTGTTGTACTTTCCATAGACCTCTCAACTTTGTCAAAATATCAATTAGAAAAATTAATAATCTAATAATTAATCGTGTTTTATTAAAAAAATGCAAGCTTAAATACGAACAAATAGTATAAAACAACCAAATAAATCTTTTTAAGCAAATTTGGTTTGAAAAAGTATTTTAGAGTTGTTTTGGAAGTATCAAATACTATTTGAATAGTGTCTTCTACATTTTCGTTAGTTTCTGAATGGTTGAAACGGTGAATATGGCATAAGTTCGTGTTTGTTACGTAATACAGCATTCGAAAAATCAAGATAATACAAACAACAATGAGAAACAAAAAATTTGAAGATTGATTCTTGTTAAGAATATTTAAAAAACTCTCTGTCAAGATTAAATATTTTTACTTCACAATTAATATCTTTTGTAAAAGAATTTTAAACTTTTGGTAACGATCTCTTGTTTCGAATATCTATAGACATACTGGTAGAGACAATATTGCAAACAAAATACAATAAAATAAATAATTCAGAATAACTAAAATGAATATTTTGAAAAATACAAACAATCTTTAACTTTTATCCTTTTTTTAAAAAAATTGAAAATAATCCCACAACTACATTTGAAAAATATGTAATCAAAATTCATCATACTTTTGATATACTTATACATACGTAAAAATAATAAAACTCGGTTCGAATACTTTTAATGATATACAAAGTAAAATTAAAGGACGCGTTAGAAAATGTTTTAATGCTCTACTAGAAAGTTTATGAGGAAAAAATGTTGAATACGTAATATACCAGGGAAAATATAAATTCAACGTCAAAGTATTCTTAAAGTATAAGATATTAAATAACATCTAAAAATTAAAATAAATAAATATTAAATGAGCAAATATATAGTTGCTTTATGCATTCTGTAACGTTCTATGAGACAATATTATTAATAAAATAATTTTTTAAAAAATAGATTCATATTTATCCTTTTTATTATTTTGTCTATATATACTAACTTGTGTATAGGAGAATACAAAGATAATTTAGATTCAATTATCTATAAGGTTTGAATTCCTTTGGATATGTTCTATCATTTTTGCCAAAAAATGCTATATTTCCATAAGATCACTGAACGTTATACTCATTATTTATTACTTGACATGTCTTTTTAAAATCATGAATATTTTTTTGTTTGTAAGTTATTAATATTAAAAAATATATGCAATATCTCGCTCAAACTAAGTATATATTTAAATTTATTTGTCCAAATATAGAAACCCAATGCGGAGTATACTGCGTACAAGAGAAGAAAATGATTTAATTGAAAACGAGTGGCATGTAAATTATGATATTTTTTAAGTTTTAGAGAAAATAGAATAGGATACTAATATCAGATTTCTCCTTTTTTTATTTCTTTTTATTGTTTAGGTTTTATACATTTTAACAAAAGTAGCCAAATGTATCGAAAACCTTTTATTTAATGTAATATAGATTTATTTTTACGTTATATTCTATCATATCTGAACATACAAACACCACAATATGAACAACCACAAGTACAAATTTATCTACAAAACAAAAGCATACATAAAAAAAGAACACTACATACCTATTAATTCCAAGAACGTCTTGGAACGTCTCTTCAGCAAAGGAAAAAAACGAAGAACGATGTTTTCGTTTTCTAGAGCACTAAGAACAACAATAAGAAAAAGTGCTTGAAATTCTAAGAAAGCACTAAACTTTTTTTTATAGTCGTGACATCAACCACCATCCATAGCCGAGCGAAATCTGAGCGGAAAAAAAATTAATTGTTCGAAATCTCTATTAGAGCAGACGATTTTCACTCAGTCCAGCAGTCGAAGAACAAAGCCATCACAAGAGCAGACGATAATATCTGAGGCTCGCCAGCAGCAGCAGCATCCCGAGAATCCATTGTGCGACTGACATTCCATTTTGCTTCGAAAAGTGAGGGTGGGCAGTTGAGGTTTTTTCCTCGCATCATTCGATGGGGGGCTTCTGCTGGGTTCTGGGGATAGGTTTCCTCTCGTGCGGCGAAAGGGAAGGATATGGTGAGGATCACGTGATCGGGCGCTAAAACCTGCGCCTGATTCGGATTTCTACCGTATCGATTTTTTGTTTGGTTCCAAGAGTTGACATTTTCGGTGAGGAACGTTGCCTATGCTTCAGGCAACGTTCTTTTGGCCAACCCTTTCCTACCAGCCACGTAAATAAAACTAAAAAGAATTCCGCGCGTTGGATGCAAAGTGGTGTGGGTCAGTTTTCGTTAGTAAGACCGAGGACATTTAATGACCGAATATGATATAGGAAATGTTATTATTATTTTTTTGGAACGAATAATTTATCTTACAAAAGTATATGAAATCGAATTTAATCAAAAGAAAAACAAAGGTTATATTGTATAAAAGTCTTTTATGATCAGTATTAACTTATACGTGTTAAACGCGGTCCATGTCTCGAACGTGATAAGTATCTACGAAAGGAAGCTCTTAAGATTTATTTTTGGAGGAATTCAGAAAAATGGAACGTGGCGAACAAGATCAAATTTCGAGCTCGATCACTCATATAAAAAATCCGGCATCGTTAACTTTCATCAAATTACAACAAATTAAATGGGTACGTCACGTGATTAGAATGGACTAAGACCTCCCCACTAGAAAAGTCTTCAATGCCCAACCAGGTGGAACATGGAGGATAGGCAGGCCAAATCTATCAATAAGATGGAGTGATAACCTAGAAAAAGATCTAGTTTTGAGAACTAAAAATTGGATAACTCTATCAGGAAGAAAGCTGGTCTGGAAAAGGCTTCTTGAGGAGGTCAAGGCCCACCTGGGCTTTCGAGCCTTTGAGGAAAGAAGGAAGGAATAATTTTTCAATGTATTCTTTAAAATCCCAACCATCTATGTTTTTAATAAATCATAGAGAATTAGATAAATTATATCTGTCTTTCTTCTAAGCATTTAATGGAATTCGGAAGTTAAAATAAACCAGTTTTTTTTATCCTCACCATTGAAAAAAAGAAAACAAGTAGAATTTATACGAGAGAGAGAGAGAGAGAGAAATCATGAGTAATTTAAGTAAAATAAAAACGAGCTGTTCACAAGATCTATTCTATCTAACTCTCAGATTTTTTCCCCAATCAACTAAATTGGCTCTTTAAACTAGAACTTCGCCATCCCATAAATTCTCACAAATGTATGTCATTACCAAATAGCATATAAATAATCAACGAAGTACATGGTTACATATAATACATTAGCGCACAAAAAAAATATTCGAAAATTGCATAAATACTTACTTATAACAAACATAGTCGATATACAACAGAATTTTTTTTTATGAGGGGGAGGGGGACCGCATAAAAAATTCACATTCAGAATATACGTCAATTATTTACGAAATTTATAAGAAAGTACTTCCAAACAAAATAAATAATTGAATTTTACACATGGCAACATTTTAAAAACATTTAATTTCTCGTTGTATACACGGAGAAGTTTTCAAAATGCGCATGCATAATTCACTACTACTCGTCGTAATCCAAAGCGTGCATCTTCCTGTGATGAATTAGTTCAAAATCGCTTTCGTCACTTGAAGATACAATTTCAATTTTTTTTAGCATTATTAGGTAAATGCCAAGTTTTTGCGACGACGGTTGGTTGGTCAGTTGCTTGTAAACGTCACGATAACCAGATACGCATGATCGAAGCTATTTTGGGAATTTCAAACTACTTTCGGAAATGGTATCTATTTTAAGAAAATGCTTTTCTGATGAGTTGGAAAACTGGATCTTTGCATATATTTTGTCTGCTCTCAAAGAATCCATCTTCATAATCAATCAGATTATTGAATATGTCACTGTCATTGAAAGCTTCGTCTTCAATCAAATGCGTGCTGCTTGCGTGTTGAGAGAGAGCAATTGAACGTGTATTGTTTAAAGACTGTTTATAACAAATAAATAGAGCGTATATATGTACATCTTGAAGTGTATATATGTACATTGATAGAAAACATTATAGTGGCGCCAAAGCTGTTGAAATTCTTGTATCGCATAAGAAACAAGAAAGCAAAAAAAAAAAAGCACCGAAATAGAATCGCATAAAAAAGGACCGCACAAGGCAGGTTCTACTGTACTTATTTCTTGTCCAAACTTAATAAAAAAATTATTACAATTTCTTTTTTGCTTGCATCGATTTCGAGTATAGTTCAATGGCTTCTCCATTCATGCTACATTTAGATCCTCTCTGAAATCAAACTAATGAACATGATCTTCTCCTCAACCAGTACGAGGAAAATGTATCACAACAAACTTTACAACACTAGTATGCCATACACTATTTTTTAAATAATTAGATAGTTATAAGTACAAATATCCCAGTTCAGAATGTGTGTGAAATTCTTTCGTGTTGATACTCAGTTGTTGATACTTTAAAAATATTGTTAACCATTTATATCCAGAAGATATCGCTTACTTTATTCCAGGGATAAACATTAAGTCGATCGCGTTCGACGGGTGGACCGCCAAGACATTTTAGGGTGACCGTCTTTACTAGGACCTAAGACATACATATTTAAAGAAACATTTACGGAACATTGACACCAGCTAGATTGAGGAATCGGCTTTTCACATTCGATGTAACGATGTTTACTTGAGCAAATGATTCGATAAATGTGTTGATAACAAATATACCATCATTGGATGCGCACGTTGACACCTAACACATTCACGGCCGCTGTAGGGGGAAAAGGCAATCACTGAAATGCTAGCCGTATAAATGCCTTTTCCCCCACACGCAGACTCAAGGGGGGAATAAACGTAAATAATCATCAGCTCTTCACGCGATTCCACGGGACTGAGTTCTCGTATTGACGTCCTGTCCTGCGATGGCGTGGAATTCGGCAGCGGACAAATTAAATACATACGTTCGGTTTTATTGGTTTAAGCATGTTCTCTGTTTGATGTGATGAATACGCGTCTACACTCTACAGTCTGGAAGTAATCTGTCATATTTTAAAAGAGAGGTACAATGTCGAAAACAAGAAAATAAACATACAATTTTAATACAGAATGGCCCTACCTATGCCACTGGGGGAACCGCAATACCTTAAAAACATTAGAAGTAGCCAGCACCCGGGAAAAGTCCCCCCACCCCTCCTCTATTCGTTAAAAAGGCGGGAAAGTTGATGGATGGAATTAAAGATATAACAAACTGTTGTTAGACATCTTGCGCCATTTATTATGGTTCAAAGACTCGGGAAGTAGTTTTATTCCGAAAATTCAGTATCAAAATGACGCATTCTAGGCACCCATGGGCTATTGTACTTGACTGCATCCCAGAATTTTTTCTATTTTAAGGTATCCGACTACTTTCGGAACCGTGATTTTGCAAAAGCGCATAAATGGATAATTTTCATGATATTTAGTGTCACTTAGATTCGACTACATGTATACAATTGTTTTAAGAACATTTTGAAAAATTAAAAAATTTTTATTTTGGAAAAATTAAATTTTTTAAACCTTTTTGTAAAAAATGTTATATTATTAATATTTTGCCTGTATATGCTCAGGCCCTCTGCAGAGGCTCAATTAAATTTTTTTGAAATATGAACTTAGAAGTGGGTTTATCCATTTTTTACGAGAGGGGGCAATTTTAAAAAAAAACCCCGACAACTATTTCAATGGGTTGCCTGAAAATAAGGGAATTTTTCAAAACCCTAGTTGAGCCCCTGAAGGGAAGTCGGGCATATACAGGAAAAAATAAAACAAAAAACTTTTTTAAAAAAAGGGAAAACGAAAAAAGTTTACAAGTTAAGCCAAAAATTTGATTTTAAAAAATTTTTTGTCGGCCCAAACTTTTTTTCTACTATCCCAAACGCTTTCTTGCCCAGACTTTTCAATGACCCTTTCCCGTAGTCATTTTAAATGGAAGACGCTGGGACCGTTTGCTTTTGACAGCAGAAAAACCTTCGCACATTCACAAACAAGTCCTGGTTTACCTAGATAAATAATTCCAGTCTGGATGATGTGTAGTAAACAGAACACCAGGTACCACTCATCTAACATTACTAAAAGTACAGTTATAAAAGTTATGCTATCATTTTTATAACTGTGTTTTTCTGCTGAAATCTGTTGATAGTCACATACACTGACCTGCATGTGCACCATGAAGGAACTATGATTGTTGGAAAGAATCTCGGGATAAGATCCTTGTTTCATATATCACTCCACAAAATAATGAAATCTGTGATGAATACGTTCTAATGAATGATAATTGAAATCGAGCAAAGCTTGTTGATGAATATCTTCAGGAAAGTTGGAGGGAATGGAATTCAGTTGATTTTTCAAACTTAAATTCTTTGGTACTATCTCGGCTTTAAGGTGGCTGTCTTAACCCTACCTCCTTCCTTCCTTATTCAGTGACTCGACAGCCCAGGGGGGGCCCTTTTCCTTTACAAAAGCCCTTTTTCCAGGCCCGCCTTCTTCTGCCAGTGTTCTCCAATTTAGTTCTCAAAAATAGAGATTTTTTTTTTAGGCCAACAATCCATCTTAGATTTCCTGCCTTTTCCGGAGAGTTTTTGCACTGAAAACTTTTTGTGGTGCGGTCTTCGTTCATTCTGACAACGTGACCTGCCCATTTAATTCGTTTTTTTTTTTGATGAAGTTAATGTTAGATTCATTATATGATTGATAGAGCTCGAAATATGACTTTCCCAGGTTTTTAAAGATTTTTTTATGTAGGGCCCTACGCCCACACCAACCCCTGAACCTGGAGGATTCTTAACCCCACCTGTGAGTACGTTAAATAAGATGGAGTAAAAGTTCTTTTTCCTTTCCAATTTTCCATTTCCATGCAACTTAATTGGCAGTATGGAATTTTTTTTATTTTCATTCCGAAATATTTAAGATGCAAAATTTTTCCCTCAAGATCCCAAAAATAAGAACTGTGAAGAGCATGATATTTTAGAGAATGTTT
>BMAV01026947.1:0-52226 GCA_019973955.1 Trichonephila inaurata madagascariensis
TGGTTTTAGCGTTATGATTGAAATGTGTTGGAGTGTCTCTGGAGCGTAACCCCGCTGAGCCAACGGCCCAATTGAAGAATATTCCATTGCATTGCATCTCCTGGGTTCCAACTGGGGTGTTTCGCATTAAAATCCCCAAGAAAAGGTTTTTGTTGTTGGGGTGGAAAACGGTTCATTAACTTCGGAGCCGTGGGATGTTTATATATACCGCCATAGTGACTTTGATGTTGTTCCCCCAATTGAATGAAAACAGTTGTATTTTAAAAGGGGTTTGTTCAAGATGGCGTGGTGCTTGATAAAATTTTTTAAAAAAAAATGGCAGTGCCCCGCCCCTTTTTCATCACCCTTAAAAAGTCTAGTTTGAATGCTGATACGCTCCCCGGCGGACGAAGATGTGTTTCTTGGCCCCGGTTCGTCGGGGTTATGAAAATGATGCTTTCTTTGAGTTCATCTAAATACTTTTAACACCATTTACTTTCCAAAAAAAACCCTGAGACTATTACTATTAAAACGCGCTGAATGTTAAAATTAATTATCTTTTCCCTTGGGGTGTAATTAAAGTTACTGAGTCATCATGAGTGCCTTTTTATTTAAAATTTGAACCCTTATTTGGGCTTTTTCTACCTAAATTTAGACTTATTAGGTTTTGTTTAGTAGTTTTTAATAAATAATCGCCTGAAAAGTTGTTAAAAGTTTATAATTCAAACTTTTTCAAGTACTAAATTTTTACTGTGCGTGTCCACAAAACCCTCACAAAGCAAGTAAAAAACATTGTACAAAAATGCTACGTTTACAAAAATACAGTTTCGTTACGTTAAACATATGTTTATCGATAGATTTCACAAGAAAAAAAAAATTGAAATATAAATTATGAGAATCATTTTAAAAAAATTAACAGAAATTAAATTTTAAAAAATAAAACATTTTTTTTTAAGTTTAACATTTTTAAAAAGAAATAATTGTTTTATCTAAACGTAGCTATTTGTCTGATTCTAAAACAGCGAAGGTGCAGCCATCTAGTGAGGGAAAATCGAAACTAAAACCTTCCTTTACAGACTTGATTATTGATATGTAGATAAGTTGTTCTTTCTCGCTTATTGACAAGCCTTTTTGATTTATAAATTATTTGGCAGTATCCTTAACACAATTTGTTTTTTTTTAAGTATGAAATATTTTTACAAAATCTATCTTTAAAAATTCGATTTTTTACAAAAATTAAAAAAAATTTCGCAATCACTTTTTTATTCAGAGAACGAAAAAAAAAACAAGCTTCTTTTTTGAAAACCTGTGTAATACAGTTTAACTTTAGTGAGTATCTTGATAGATAGTTATCTTAAAGGGCTCACATCACACACACAGTTAATTTCTGTAATTTTAATTATGATTAAATATGGTAGATATGATTATTCATTATAAAAATACTGTAAAATGGGTTACTACTCTAATTGATTCAGTTTTATTACTCTTTGTATGAACCTATTTTTTGTATTTTAAGAACATCTAACCTACATTTCTTAACAAAAAAGGAGTTTGCAGACAAATGGCAAAGCCATAAGAAATGGAAAATTTCGTTGAATAAGTGAATACATATATATATGTTATACATATTCATTATTTTAGATACTTTAAAGAAATAACCAGTGCGATTTGTTGGTAATAAATACTTTTTAAATTATAAAAAATATAGAGTGTTTTCATTAGTTCGTCCATAATATATAAATACATGGTTTTACTGTTTAGAAATAAAATATTTTTAGGCGTTTACGATGGAATCATTAGTCAAAATAGTGTATTGATAATTTTAATTCAAAAGTCTACTTTTTACTCTAAATTAAATGTTAAAAAAAATAATTTTTAGGAAATAAATACAAATAACAAAACATCACGTATATAAATTGCACATTCTTTTTTAAAAGAGAAAAGTACTCACAAAATTACTTTTTTTCCAATTCCTACTATTAGTTCACTCTTTTCCTATGTATATTTATTTATATATCTTGCTCAAATTTTCAATCGTTAATAAGATATTTTTTATTCATGCACTCATGTTCAAATGCCTTTTTTAAACTAGTAGTGGATGACAGCTGATGTTGATACAGTTTTTTCAAATATTAATTCAATAATTGAATTTAATTGAAAAATTATAGTTTAAGAGATATATTTCAATCGATATTATTCCACCAGATGGCGCAGCAGAATTGAATTAACCAGCTTTTGTTTTTGTGATGAAGATTTATCTTTTTCTGAATAATCATATGCTGCAGTTAACGTCAGCATTCTTTTTGTACAGGTCTTAGGGTAAATTCTTACGTATTGTAATGAATTGTAATTAAAAATGTAATTATAAATTTAATGTGTTTAAAAAAATTTTAATGTTAATTTAAAAGGTGTTTTGCCCCTTAATATTGTATAACTCTGACATGTATATACATATTTTTATTAATTGTAATTATTTTATAAGAAGTAACTAAAATAAAATTTTCTTTGTTGACCTAGTAAGAATTGACTGAAATTTTTTTTATATTTCATTTCTATATAATTCTTATTTACAACATCCATGTCTTATCTGGAATTCGAACCCAGCCCCTTCGGATCAGAAACGTGCGTCTTTGGGCACTAGACCGGTCGGGCGACGCTCGAAGTATGTTCAAAACGTTTTACAATCATTAGAGGGAGGGGCAATAGGATCTTCATCACTGTAGCGCAGTGTTTCTCAAACTGTAGGGTGCGATCCCCCTGGGGAGCGCGAGCATATCGGAAGTAAAAGTTTAAAAAAATAATTAATTTACTAGAATGAAACAAAGTATTTTCATACATAATAAAATTGCACTCTGATATAATTTTTATATATCATCTACTTTTATTTGATTTGCTGTAATTTCATGATGAGAGATTTTTTTATTACGTTTACTTTTTAAACCTAAAATATTACTGAAAAAACAAAACTCAGACCCATAATCAAAAAAATTTAGGAAGATAAAAAATTCTTCACTGTTATTATATTTGAAATACTGTACATTATAGCTGTAGAGAGCAGAATAATTTGCTGTTAGTTTGACCATCTAAGTTATTGGTACAGTTAGTTATGACTAATTTGTTATGTGCTTGTTTCTCATTTAGAGAAGTTGTAAATCATGTGTTTCTCTGTTGCGTTTTTTTTTCATGTGAAAGGGTTTTATGATATTTGGAAAACCACAGAGAACACTTTGAAGGATTACTTGGCCAATATTTATTTTTATGAGTATCTTCCTACATATAAAGCATAATGAAAATCGTTTTACACAATCTTGTTATCCATAAATAACATCCATATTATTATATTGAATTCACTTTTAATGCGGAAGGGGTCACTCGGGGCACACAGATCACGAAATCGTTAATTCTGGCAAAACTGTTTATGTGTTACCAAGGAAAAATTGAAAAGTGCTTGAAAGTAGGTAAGTATACATTCTCTTAAAAGTATTCACTGGAAACACGATTTGTATCGTTTACAATAAAAATAATTATATAAAAAAAAGGATTAGGGTGACTCAATCTTCCCGTATGACCATTAACGTTAGTATCGAGTGTGTGCCTGTTCCCGGGATAAAACATTTTGAAGTCTTCTTGCATGAAATATTAAAAATAACAGTTATTCTTTTTCGCTATTTTTTATTTTATTTATTTTTTTTTTTCATTATTTAACAATAATTCTTAATGCTAATTCTGTGAGGCTTAAAATTACAGTTCGCTTAAAACTAATTATAATATGAGCATTCACTTTAAAATAACATTTGACATTTTCGTAAACATTGTCACGCATTTGAGTTTACTCTCCTGAGAATTCAGCTATTATATCAAGAATATTTTAGTTTTTTAAAAAATGAACTCGTGTGAAGAGCGGGTACTTCAGACAGTATACTTTTAATGTATTAGTGCTGCATAAGGTATTTTGTAACTAATTTATTAATACTAATTAATAAGTATTAGCGACTTCCATGAGCTTGTCTTGCAGAGGAATATTTTTGAAAAGGAGGCTTACGATTAGAAATTGACACTGAGTACTTTTTCTATATTTGGCTGAGATCTATATTTTGTCTTCAAAGCAGCCACCGCATTTTGCAGTAGGTTACAATTTGAAAATTCGAGAAAGAAAAATATAAATATAACATATAAAAAATTTAATATACTTCTCTTATTAATTGGTACAGTTTATAAGTTTGATCGTATTGTAGCTTTAGCGTCAAAGTGCATTATTGTTATTGCATTCAATAAATTATTATTGTATAAGGAGGCCGCGATAAAAATTATGATTGAAAAGTGGGTCGCCAGTATTGAAAGTTTGAGAAGCACTGCTGTAGCATATTACAAAAGAGTATATTCGACACAAAAATACGATATAGTTATCTGTTGAAGTTGTGTTCTGGAATGTGACAAGGGGAGATTAAGAAAATATTTTCCAATCACTAATTCAGAAATCTTAAATTAAAAAGATGTCTAGCGATTATTACATAAGCCAGAAGAAGGTGTTTAAAAATTTAACCATACGTGTCGCACGACTTTCTGATGGTAATTAAAATAAAATTTTTATTTGTTGACCTAAGAGGGAATTGACTTAATTTTTTTACATTACTTGTTATGTATATAAACTGTGTAGTTTCTGATGGTATTTCGGAGATAATTTCGTATCAATATAAATATTTTATAAAAAATTGAAATCGAGATTCGGATCATAAGTTAGGTGTACACACACAAAATCTTTTTGCTGTGTATGTAGAATATAGTAGAATATATGTGCTCTCTTGAGCATTTTTTAAAACTAGTTTGCTTTAAGTTTTATTTTTTTGTACAATAGATGTGTGACAACGCTAAATTACTAAACGATTATTTTTCATGTGTGTTATAATAATTTTCAAATGTTAAATATTTTTTTTATTAAATTAAAGATTGTTTTTAATATCTGAAGGCTTTCTTGCCATTTTAAGTTTCAATTTATAATTTTATGCATACATAAATATATAATTGCGCTGTATAATAATATACTATTAACTTTTTATTATTGTATTATATGTACATATTGCCCTCCTTCGAAAAAATGAATATACATGATTTAAATATATTAATTAGAAGCAGAAAAACTTTTCTTTAAAAAGTATCGCTCATTAAATTTTTTAAAAGATTTTAAATTGATAAGAGCTGTATAGATTTCTATTTGTAAAAAAAAATTATAACTTGTTTTTAAGATTTATAATTTATTTAATGAAAAAAAATAATCTTGGCTTGAGGTGATGCTGACTTTTTAATAATGAATTAAATATTTTATTTTATGGAATTTGTTCGAAATCGTTATGTTCGTGTTTTGAGAAAAAGTCATTGTGTTCATTGTAAGTGTGAAATGTAAAGAAATGAAAAGAAACCCAAAGACGAGAGATTTGGTGAAACATGTATTTTTTTTCTTTTAATCTATCAACAGTGAACATGTTCTGGTATAAGTATTCTGTTCACGAATGGAAAAAAGGGGGTCGTTTCCTACCCCGAATCCACTCGAACCACAAAATAACATTGAAATGATACAGTCATAAAGATTCATAAATAAATATTATACATCATGTAACCCCATATACAAGTACACACGGGTTGACGCATCGGACCTTCAGCAATCGGTTTGGTTTTTCAAGTATTGGAATGAAAGATTTGAATAGATGAATACATATCGATAAATGATACAATTTAATCGATAAGTCGTTGAAATAATCGTGCATTTGATGTTCGTGAAGGCTGCAACATTGATGAATGTATTGATGGTGTGAGTTCGTGCAATTTTTGTAAGCAAATCCTTTCCACCAAATTGTTTGAATAACTGGTGGACAACTTGAATTTTTCTTTGTTGTCGACTAGAATACTTATTTATTCTACTATTGAGTTTTCCATAAGAATAATTATACTTAAAAGCCACGATACAATGACATAATGATACAAGAGCTTGAAATGATTTGCGATACTAGTGTATAAATTACTATTTTCGATTTTTAGTGTGAATCATTACATTTTAATACATTGATGCCATTATTCATTGAGACTTTTAACGTAAGGGTTATAAATAATATGACATAGTATTACATGTCAGTACGAATACAGAAAACTAATTTATTTCGTCATATCACTTGCTTAATAGGGCTTATTTTTGTTTTCTAAAGATTTTAATGTATGCTAAAAAGCCGGCTGGGTGGCGTGGTTGTTTTGTCACTGGATTTCTGCACCTAAGGTTGCTGGATCAACCCCGGCTAAGTTGGTGGATTTTCGATGCAGAAAATCCACGGTGGCAATGTCGTATGAGTGTATGTTTAGCTCGGGTGCTCTTCAAAATTAAATCCTGGTACAGGTTCGCATCGCCAAGAGCTCAGGTGCCTTTCTCCCGGGGAGGAAACTGAGCGTCAAAATTACTTGCGGCAATTGGTATCGCCTATATGGTGCCACGCTAAAAAGTGATACCAGTACCTGGGGAATGTACTAGACTTGCAAAGGTTAAAATACCAATACGCAGCCCCATTAGAAAAAAAAACGATCGTGGAAAATGGAGAATGTGTCAAAAGGTTTTTGAAATAATACCCATCTCATTGTCAGAAAAAATTAATATGAAGAATATGTCAAACACGTTTTAAAAGAAGAATTCCGATGTCATCATAATTGAAAAGGTATATAGAAAAGACTTCATTATGTTCTTAATAAGGTATTTATCTCACAATCAAGAAAATTAAAACGCAAAATATGGAAAAATGTTTTGAAAAAATCTCTCATAACCCCGAAAAAAGAATATAGGGAATATGCCACCCACTATTGAAGGAAGAATCATTATCTCACAATCACGACAAAAAGGAATGTGGAGGATAAAATTTCCATATTTTGAAAGAAAACGTTGTTTTTAATTCTGTTTAGGTGTTCCAGAAAATAATGCTGCATGTGTGTGTGTGAAGGTATATTTACAAGAACGGATAAAATGTCAATTAGGAAATCTGGAACACACACTGCAAGTTTTATTAATGAGCGTTTGTGAGATTATTTAGAATTGTTTAAATGCATTAGAAGGTGGCTTTTTGTTACTCCACACATATTCTTTAAAAGTTTTCACTTTCAATAATATCCGAGAAATCAAACATTTTTAAAATATTGAAGTTTACTATGTTGAAAATTGTGACACTTCTTTTTTAGATTTCATCTTTTTTTTTATGATAATTATACGTGTTGATTTCATTTTTTCCATAAATGTCTTTTACAACCCTGCTCTATTAATCTCCTTGGGAAAACATTCATTAATAAAACATACAGTTTTTAGAACTGTATGAATTACTGTATATTTAGATCGAGTTTAACGACTTTATGATCTGAATTTGAATTGCTAACAACTTAAACATTCAAATATCCTGTTAGCTCATAAAACTAAAATCGCATCTATC
Organism: Trichonephila inaurata madagascariensis; assembly: GCA_019973955.1. Taxonomy (NCBI): domain Eukaryota; kingdom Metazoa; phylum Arthropoda; class Arachnida; order Araneae; family Nephilidae; genus Trichonephila; species Trichonephila inaurata. Next base: position 7,434 of record BMAV01026947.1, read on the forward strand.
AAAATAACTCGTGTTAGTCATTTATACTACTTTTCATTTTATAAAAAAATGATATTCTACTTTTAAAGAGAATTTATTGAAATGAATGCTGATAATGAATAGATGATGAAATAGACATAAAAGCTTTACGCATTTCTATCAAATGTTTATAATAATATATTATGAAATATGATGATACGATTTGTGATATGTTCATTTATTTTCATAACCTTTTTTCTTTTTTGAAAAGTACATGTTTTTTTCAAACTTTGGGAGCATAATTAATACGATTTGTCAAACACTAATGTTAACATGAAAGAATTAACTGCATAATTAAATCTACCTGAAGTAATATGGTTCGTAGTTCAGAATTTTATTATGCAATATGACTTTTTTTAATGTACGTAGACAAAAGTTTCAAAGTATCTCTCTGTAGTGAAAAAGAAAATATTTTCAATACTTATTTTTAAATTTAAAAGTTCTCTAGTTAAGTTGGATGGAAAGTTATTAATACTGTACTGTGCAACGGTCTTCAAACTTTGTCAACTTACGGAACCTTAGAACCAATATATTTTAAAATAATATTTTAAGTAGATCAACGTTACAGGTACTTTAAGAAAGACGATTGAAAAATACTGTATTTTTAATTCAAGATTTTTGACATAAAATTCGTGTAATTTACTCATTTGTTCGTGTTCCAGGTGTCTCTTACCATTGCATTATATTTGGTAACTGGGATAAGTGCTTGCACTCTCTTTACACATACTATCAAAGTATATTGAAGCTACATGAATTCGAATTTAATATTCTGAGTTAATTTGCTTCTATGTTTTGTTTTTGTTGCCACATACGTTGAGATAATTTTTTAACTTAAGACACGCTGTTCAGAATGACATTAAAATGTTTATAATTATATGAGGAATTCATTCGTTTTCTGGAAATTTGCATTCTAATATTTAGGAGCGCTTCCTACATAAATTTAGACTTGATTTTTGATCTGTCGATAAGTTGTTCTTTTTCGTTTATTGAGAAGTCTTTTGATTTATCCATACATGCATGAAGCACGTAACTTTTACGAAATTTAAGATTTCATTTACAGTGTAAAATATTTTTACAAATAAACTGTCTTTAAGAATTCGATTTTTTACAAAAATTAAAATTTTTGCTAAAATTTTTGGGCGCTTTTGTTAAGTAAATAGTGATCACTTGTAGAACATGAGTTAAAGTCCCAAGGCTGCCAGGCTACCAGTTTGAAGACCTCTGCTGTATTGAATGGTAAGTTTATTTTTTTTTTTTAATTTTCATTCGTTTTTTTTAGTTTAAAGAATAATATTAAACAATAGCATTTCAAATGTGCAAAATAATTGAGCATCTTGTCAGAGAAGAGTAGCACTTATATTAAATAAACATTCTTCAGTTACTTATTAAGACTAGTATGACTAGATTTGCAAATGACACTGGCTTCATAATTCCATTGACAATTGCGGCAAGTGCATAAAATCCTTGACTAGAATACCGTGCAAGACTAGTGCTGATTACGTTGAACAACTCTGATATCCAACATTAAATTGTAGAATTTTGTTTATAATGTAAATTTGAATTAAATTTTCTGCCTAAAAGTTTTGTTATCTGAGAGAAAAGTTTCAAACACACAAGTTTTCTTAAAACTTTTCCACAAAACCGTACCTTGCAATGATATTCTCATTCCAAAAATTATTTTAATCAACTAGTAATTTTGATTATAGCTAGATTAAATAAGCATTAAATCTATTCTAATTATTGAAATTCTGAAATAACATTATAATGCTTTTCCTGACGGTTTTTTAAACAGTCTTCCGAAACTAAAAGAACAAAATCAAATTCAATAAAAATATTTTCTATTTTTGCTGCGGGGAAATTTCTTACATTTTATGACCATGTCATGTTGCTGGTTTGGTTGGAATATACACAACGGTTTAATATAAAGCGTTTAAATTCATACGTATCCACATCATACGCATGCGTAGATTGGTTAGGGTCGCGTGTACAGCTGCCAGGTTTACGGAATGTTGAAAACTAGATGTCATAATAATCAAAAAGTACCTACTTTTCTATATTTTTCAGAAATACATGTCAATTAAAGGAGTAAAACAAGAAAGTTGATACTTTTTAAAACTAAATATTTTAATTTTCGTTGATTAAGCAACAAGACACTTTTAGAAAATATATTTCAGCTAGCATTTTCATAGGGCATAGCCCAATTTAAAAACGGAAAAAAAAAAAATACTGCAAGCTTTAAATTTCATCAGCCTTTTTTAAAAAAAAAATGCACATGTCTTCGTGTAATGGCAGAAAAAGAAACCCTATGCTGAATTCGTAACACTTTTTCAGAAAGGAAAAATATATCTATTTTCAAATCAGTTCATGACGCTGTAACGCATAGACCTGTTTAATGAGTTTTTAAACTTCAGAAATGAAAAATAACGGCGAAATTATTCTCTAAGACTTAATGTGAAAAACCCAGTTAGAGAGAATTGCAGTACAGAAGAAATATAGAATATATTTTACAGCACAGAAAAATGACTCGTAGGATTTGGAAGTACAATAAAATTTTTCCTTAAAACTCGATACAAAGGTCTGCATGTAGTTTTGACATTTTATTTAAAGTCAATTTAGCATTACAGGAAAGAAAAACTGATACCTATTCTTAAGCATTACCCGAAGACAGTGTTATGTTATTAAACCTGATAAAAAATTATACGAAAAATTCCCAAACTAACCACGGGTAACAAATTTAACTCATCGCACTGTTAGGTAGGTACATTCACGTAACATATTTACGAAATATTTTATCTTTAATAATCATACATTTTTTTTTTTCATCCTTCGGTATCGATAGACAAGCAAATGACTTTTTCCATTAATCCAAAATGCTTCCAAAAATACGAGAATTCAAGATCTGTGAAAATATCATCATCGACAGCTATTTATTATCACTAAACGCATCACAAAGTGTTTTTAATATATATAATCACCAATAGAACAACAGCCGGTTGTGTTTTTGTGTGTTTTAAAAGACGTTCTCTTTAGAGGTCTCAGGGGTGTTAATTATGTCTCGAGGGATGAAAATTTAAACAATTTTCAAACAGGTATAATTCTTTTAAACTTAAATTAAATAATTCGAATATCTTGCACATTATTAACAAGGGATTGAGGCTTCGAAAAGGAACAAAATATTTGAAATGTAATCATAATTTTAAAAATTATAAGCATATGAAAATTCTGTAATAGATATTAAGTAATATTTGCGTTGCGCACGCTATTTTCTAAAATAGTAGCCTCTGATGTATAAAATTTTATAGAATTATAAAATGTATCAAACTCTTTAAACCCTACATCATTTAAGAATAATATATCTTTTGCATTTAAAAATATTTGAAAAATATTGAAATTTAAAAAAAATTGAAAATGTAATTTTTATTTTTTAAAAAAATATAATTTATTATTCTATTTATATAAAAATACTAGTGTAATAAGGATACATTTAACTTTAAAAATCAACTTATAGCTAGTATAATTAAAGTTACTATTTTAGAAAATAGAATGCGCAACGTAAAACTTAATTAATATTTCTTATGGAAATGTTTCTTATTTTCGTATGCTTATAATTTTTAAAACTATGATTATATTTTAAACATTTTACACTTTTCTGATGCCTCATTCCTTTATAAATAATGTGTGAAAGATTCGAGTTATTCAATTTAAATTTAAAAGAATTATATCTGTTTTAAAATTGTTTACATTTTCAGCCCTCTAGAGAAATTTAACACCCCTGAGACCCCTTTAGCTATCAAAGCTCTTTCGAAAGAAGTTCTGGCATTTGAACCAAATGAAGGCGGCTGCTGAAAAGACGGACTCTTTTTGTTTTGTTTTACTTGACTAATTAGAATAAGAACAGAAATAGCCATTTGCTTCGAGTTCTCTTAGACGTGAACGGGGTCTTGGTGGATTGCTGAAGGCCTAAGGAAATCAACCCTGACATGTGTAGTGAGATTCTCTGGAAGTTTTAGAAATGTGTAATGTAGTAGTTTGACCACAATGAATAAAAATCATTAACAAGGTAGCTTGCCACAGTTCTTCACTTTTAGGAAGATTGCTCGAGGTATCCAGTGAGGTTCTTTCCAATTGGAGTTCGCGATTTTACCACTTTTCCACAAGTATAATTATTCCAAGAAAAAAAAAGTCATCGGTTATACCATTAGGATAACGCTGTTCAAGCAAAAAGGAACAAAATTGATTTTTTAAAAAATAATTACCATTTTACAAATTACTAAATATAACTAGTAAGAGAATTTAGTGCGAAAAAATCAGTGTTTGGAATCCTGCATTAATATTACTGAAGGATAAAAGTTTATAAGGTAATTTGCTTTTAATTGTAATTCAACATTACATAGTGGATTCTTAAAATAAAAAATTAAACGCAAATTCACTTTAGAGAATTTTAGCAGTACGCCGTCGATGCAGCAGAATAAAATTGAGGTCGTTTCAGTACTCAGTGTATCAAAATTTCATCCTGGAAAATTGTAAAAAAGATTACTCGAAATAAACAATAATGTTACTATTTCCAATTACCTTTAAAGCTATTCTGGTTATTTGTCTTAAATTGTTATGAATCGACAGCGAGAGTGAAGCTGTGCTATTTCTGATTAAAGTAAGCTAAAATCCAGGAAAATTTTTTTAGGCTAATCTTTATCATTTGTTATAATCACTGTATATTAAACATTGAAACGAAATTAGTTCTTGCAATTCTAGCCGGATATTTTAAGTATTTTTTGAATGGCATCATCAATCCTTCATGTTTTTTTGAGCTACTTGAACAGAGAAGTGACAAAAACGATTCACTCTTACAAATTTTTTTCCATGTTTTCATTTTATAGATCGACCACTACGAGAAGAACCCTAGCTCTGCCTCTTCATCAAATGAGCTCAATTCATCACAGGGAAAAGGTATGAAACTGATCAGAACAATTAAAAATTATGATACATAAATAATTTAATTCATTTTTATTTTAAATTTCAGTAAGGGCGGAAAACCCCTCTACACAATACAATGCAAAACGTACTAATCCGAAACGTTCCCTATTTGGCGAAAATGAAATAAAAATGTTAAGTGCCGCGTGATACGAACAGAGCTAAAACTCATTTCGTGGTGATTGGTCTATACTTCTCCTCTTACAGAAACTGATAACATTTGGCGTAGATTTGGCATCGCGCGGTAAGCTCGATCCTTACTTCAATTTTTAATTCCTCTTTATTCCCGTGTAACATTACTGCGAAAACACCACTAATCTGCAAGTTTCCGAAATGATTAACTTACCAAATATTAAAAAAGGTGTTTGAAAAATACAAAACATTTTACATCATCGAAGAACGTTAACTGGATACCTCGTTCAAATATTAAAAGGATGCCAAACGAAAAAGAGAAACATAAATCACAAATGCTCCCGCAGGTCACACCCTGGTCTTGTTCTCGTAGTTCGAACGCCTCCCATTGCTCACACCCTTTTCTTGGCCCACCGACACAGTCTTGTGGTGCGAGGGCGGGGGGTTATCGAATAGGTCCGACTGGTCCTGATCGGATTTGCAACGCGCCAAGGCGCCAGACTGTCCAGTATTATGGGAAGGGCGTGACCCCACCGACAGATCGTCGGACACCCTGAGGGTGGGGGAGAGTGTCTCTGATCCACAGGAAGAGCTGTCGCTCATCTCATTGGTTGATCTCCTGGAGATGCGGGGAGAGGTGTTGGGTTTTCGCCCCAGAATCTGAGCCTGGATGTGCTCGCAAATGCGCTTGAATCTTCGAAGGGGACCTGTAAAAATAAAATACAATTTTCATTATATAGATATTAATTTTCAAGATAGTTTCATTTTCAGTCAATAGATGGCGACACGTGATTATTACATACATAATATTCAGTAAGAATTTCTCTCGCAATCAACAGATGGCGACACTACTCTTAAATTGAAAAATATTTTACCCGTATAAAATTTCTTTCAAATCGCGTTTCTGAATTCAAATTTTCACGGCAAAATGTTTGAATAAAACAATTAATTGTATTATTAAATTTGTAAAAATTGTATTGTTTGTGCTGTTTAGATGTTAACATCATATTACTTTCGGAGTTTCGCGTCATTTAGCTGAAGATTGGTTTTCGACTCCTTGCTCAGTCTAATTTTTTTTATTTAATCTACAGTTCTCTTTGATTTTTAAATTCATTAACTAGTTTATTTATTTGCATTATAGCTGTATTATTGAGTTTATATATTTCTTGCAAATGTTTTCTTAATTTTGTAAAAAAAAGTTTTTCTTTTTCACTGGTAAGAAAAAGCTCTAATTTAGCGAAAACTTCATGGAATACAAAAAAATTCAGAAAATATGCGAGGAATGTGTTTTGACTTTTGGAGAGACATATCTGATATTTAAAAGTATTTAAAGAGATCACTTATCGAATTTTAATGAATGTTTAATCTGAATTTTTCACAAATCCCAGTACCTGAGATGAGCGTGAAGCTGATGCAGTACACTCCTGGACTCCCGACGGAGTTGATGTCCTGGGGTCCAGCGGCCGATGTGATGTCCGCGTGGAACCGGACATTCCTCTGGAACATGCTGGGCCCGCCCGGCCTCCGGTACTCCACTCGGAAGGACATCGGCGTCAGCACACTGTGGCTCAGGTCCGCGATCTGAAACACCAAAAGAGCATCTCACTTTTTCGAGAAATAATTCATATTTCTTTCATCTCGCCAATCGTTTATGTAGACAGATTACTCGCCACATCAGATTTGGCGACACTTCTGACGTGCACATTTCGTAATAGTAAAATCTGAAGAAGGTATATGTAGATACATCTGTGATTCGTCGAATTGATTTTCATTCGCTAAGCCTATAAGTAGGGACTACTTTAGTTTTTAATATTGTAGAGATGAAGGCCCTTATTGCAGGATTGTTTTGAAATATTTTAAAATCTTTACACAAAAATAAAGCAATAATTTGCAATTAATTGTTATTAAATAATGAACTACAATGGTCAGACTATTTTTCAATTCCTACTATTAGCTCACACTCTCTATATATTCATTTATTTATTTATCTTGGTGGAATTTTCAATCGTTAATAAAACACATTTTAAAGAGCTCAATTGAGCTGAAATTTTATATACATGATTATTTTGGATGACAATACAATAATTTAAATCAATTACTTTTTATTAATTAAAATTAAACTAATTATTCAAAGAATTACAAATACAGCCACGTTGGCATCATTTCTGGCCACTTAGTGACCCTTTTGGCGACTTGTGTCAAAACTTGAAAATGTTTTTTTCTCGCGTTTTAAAGCATTCAGCTGAACTGAAATTTTCTATACACGATTGTTTTGGATGACAACACGATACTTAAATGATAATTAATAAAAATTAATTACCACTTAATTTAATGTGATTCTGTCCTATGTATATACATATTTATATTAACTGTAACTATTTAATAAAAAGTAGCTAAAATAAAATTTTTCTTTGTTGATCCAAGTAGGAATTGACTTAATTTTTTTTTTATATTACTTGTTCGATATAGATACCACCATTATTCAGGCATTTATCGTAGCGGGATACAACAGTTTGGATGTCCTCGTCAAAGAACGATGTAGCAGGCGATTTCAAACATTGTGTAATAACGGAGATCTGCCTTCGTCATTGTCCTGGAACTGCTTATCAGCAAGAAAAGGGCTTGAAAATATAAAAACTACTTATTGGGACAAGAGTGCTCAAAAACTTTAAATCGCAACCCTGCTACTAGGGATCGCGATCTGAGATCGATTAATCAAAAAATCGATTTCTCGGGCCAAAAAATCGATTTTTCAATTGATATGTAGCACTGAATCGATTCAGTGAAACGAAATTTCATCCTAGAAAATCGACATTCCATTTTTTCTGTTTTGGTAAAAACCATAAAATTTTTTATAATTAGTTGAATGTACTAATTTTAAAACCCGTAATATTACGGTATTGGCGGTTAAAGGGTTAATTACTCAAAAACTCGCCAGATACCTGTGTGATTAGTTTCCTTGCGACTCTCTTTAATAAATAAATAAAGTTACGTTTGTAATCTTTGACTTTTTGCATTTGTTGATATTGCATCATTTGTTTATGCCTTGATTGGCTGACTGTCGTAATATACTGTGATTAGCAAAATAAATATTTATTTTTATGTAGTGTTTGTTACGGAATAAGTAACTAAGGGTTATATTTTACTTTGATGCTATTATTTTGAGTTTGTTCTGTTAGTTACTATTGTTAAATCTAACCATGTATGTATATATGTCTTTTAAATTAGTTTACATACGAATAGTTTCTAACGAGCATTGAAATAACTATGTGGACTTTTAGAATACTGATACGAATGTGGAATACTGATAAGAGAGATCATTTATTATGGTATCTTTCTCGTTTTTCATAAAATGGATTTATATTTACATTGTAAATGCAGACTTGAAAAAAAATTGATCTTTTAGACAACTTTTTTGTGAATCGATTCATCAGGTTACGATTCGAATGATTTAAAAATCGATCTGTTTCGGAAAGAATCGCCAACCCTACCTGCTACTTCGTTCGCCATCGTGCACATTTTCACTTCCTTTGCTGAGTTGTCGCACTCACTTTCTGAACATTGAAACCTTCTGAATATTGAATCGCTCATCGTATTGGGTTCGAAATTTCTGTCCATTCCAAATTTCTGAATTTCACAAATTTTAGTGTTCCTCGCATTGGAAAACGGACGATCAACAGTATCTCGCGAGACGCACGATTGTTTTAAGCATTTTAAACTCTCACCCAACATGCGTAATTCATATTATCTATGCTGAAATCGCTTTTCTCACTTGCCAATAACTCAGCAGAAAGCCCACGCATGCTTGAACTAATGAAAGCAGCTGTTTTGAGATGAAATGCCTAACGGAATTTATTTTCTGGATTATTCTCTAATACAGTGAAAATCGTTTAACACGAAACTGAGGGAAATGGAATATTTTTTCATGTTAAAAGGATTTCGTGTTAAAGAGAAAAAAAACATACAGTTAATACAGTCGTTTAATGCGAAAATGCTTAAGACGAAATAATACTGTTACGAATTTTGTGTAAATAATTTGTATTTGGATGTTTAATGTATTTATATTACTCTCTGTTATATTTATTTTATGTTAAAATTGTACTATTTACAAGCAATATGCGTTATAATGGCGATTCAATGAGAACTTGGCGAAATCTTGGCGGTAGAGCCAAGTTGGCATCATTTTTGACGACCAAGTTGGCGACCAATTTGGTGACTTTGGTGACCATTTTGGCGAGTTCAGAACCCTCTGGATTCTTCAAGAAAATTATGGAGAGGTCCACTAACGTCACGCTCTATGACACGAGCGGTTATATTTCTGGAAGTTTCTGCTGCACCTATAAATAGAGATGCTCGCCGGAACGAGGGTCAGTCTGATTTCAACCAGCGAATAGTGAGGATCATTTTGACTAGCGATTAGCTCGGCTGCGCTTGTGGATAATCTTTTACTAACGTGTATTTTTAAACACTGACAATTGTGTTTGAGTGCTTTGAAGGTGTGAAGACCTTCGGAGATTTACTCTGTGAATATTGCTGCTGAATCCTGTATTTAAAGGATTGGAGTTTTGATAATAAATTCACATCGCTCTTAAAACACTGTTTATTTTCTTTGTGATTGTTTTGCATTAAATCCTCGAACCCAGATCTAAGTAACAATACTAACTACTATGTACCCGACAAACTGCTATGTATTTTCATGCATTATTTTTCTCTTAACACAAAACGAAAATTGTTTGACAACGAAAGATTTCCTTTTAGGAATGAGCAAAATACGAAAATTGCAGCCGGATTGGACTACCCTAACTGTATTATCAGAAGAATTCGTTGCAGTAGATGATGATAATGTGTGTACAGACCCAATTATGGCAGATAAAGACGTTTTGGAGTTTGTTCAAAGCTCAAAAATAATCAAGTATGCAGATTTCGAAGATGAAATGAGTAACACAGCTGCTGTTCCCAAATGAGGAACGTCTTGAAAAAGTATGCGCAGTTATTAAGGCGCACATTCCAATGGTGAAATGAATAACAAAATGGACGATACCGAACAATTTGATGCTAAAGAGCAATGCAAGGAAAAATATCAGATTTTCCCAAAACTCAAATGTTTTGTTTTCAAAACTTTGAAAATTTTGCATTAAGTTTCTTTATGTTCTTGTATTTCATTGATTTTTATTAAATATATATAAATAAAATAAACTCGAATAAACTTAATTTTGTTGATATATGAAGGGGGGTGCAATATCCATAAACACGAAATTCTTTTAACATGAAAACATATTTCAGTCCTTTCAATTTCGTGTTAAGCGATTTCACTGTATAATTAACAAAATTAAGTTTATTAAAGTACATTTTATTTACACAGATATGTTACTCCATTCAAACTTTGCTAATTTGCTCTATTTTTTTTAATTACTGTTGATAATGCAGAGTTTGCAATACCAAAAATCTTTACAGATTTCTGTTCTTGATCAACAATCTTAGGAAGCTCCATCTTCATTTTAAGAGAAATAGAAGTTTGCTTTCCCCTTGAGCCATTGTGCTCATAAAAAAACTCTTCTAAAATAGAAAAAGAAACGCAAACCAAACAATGATTTATACTCACACTGCGATGTACTCGTCATCGAATTCCAAATACAACCGATGAAATGATTTTGTGTGGCATTTGTAGGGATGGAGGATGAAAGTAGATTATATGCGCAAAATTCGCACGTGTTACAGGTTATTCCGAGGGTATTTCGAATCCAAGCCTCTTTTTAGGTTCCTTTCTACATGTGAAACCGCTTCTCTTTCATGTCACACCCCTCTTAAACCTCGCCTGCTAGTCCGTTTTTTGTTCATTCCCGAAAAGGAAATCTTTACACGCTAAGAGAAACCAAATGCATGCAAATATATAGAAGTTTGTCGGGACTGTTGTATTATTTCGTGTTAACCGATTGTTGGATCTTCAGTATTTTCGCGTTAAAAGTGTTTCACTGTATTTAATTCCTGTGATATTACAAGTATTTTGATTTAAATCCATGAGCATCCCCCATTTACCGAATTTCGCCCTATTTGGATCGTCTTTGTACTTCGCTTTTAATGCCATCTCTACAAAAGATCAAGATTTCAATTAAAATGCTAGAGAAAAACGCAATGTGAAAATTAAAGAAGACTGAATGAGAAACATCAAATATTTACATAGCCAAAAAAAAAAGAAAGAAAAAGACGCATACCGATAGAAAAGCGTGTATCAAATCTCCTTTGACTGTGCTGAGGGGGTGGTCTTTCACGAGGATGACGTAAGTTTCGTCTCGCTCTGACGTCATCAAGCTGCCGAACCAAGACCTCTTGGTGAGCCTGCAAAACAAATGGAATTAGCGTCAGAAATTAAATTTTATTCTTTTCGAAACTCTAAAAATGTATCATTTACATAAAAATGTAAATAATGGTGCTTCCCATATGTTTTTATTCTCAAAAGGTTAGTGCATGTTAATTAGATTGTTAACTAAAATATTTTACAAACGAAATGGAAACATAGTTTCATGTTTCTCGTTTCGTTTTTCATACGTATTACGGCAACACATTCCGATTAATTATTTCAAAAAAATAAATGTATTACACACACATATATATATATATATATATATATATATCCTCTCCTTGAGACATTCATTATTGTTCTCTTTTCTTAGTTTCATTTTAATATATTACCAGGTTTTTCTTCCACGTGTTGTGTGTATTAGGCTTAACTTTTCAATTTGGTGTTCTTTTTTCTTTTTTTCCCTATTATGTCGAAAGTTTCTGCTGTACGGGGAAGGTAGGATCCGTAAAGCATTGCTAACCCTAATTCGCTGGCCTAATTCAGCGACAGCTTTAGAAATCATAATAGGTCTCCTGTTTAGTCCAAAGACTTTTTTGTATCTACATTTGTTGTGTCTGGTGAATTCCAATTTCTTCCTGCTTTAGCACTGTAGGTTCTAGTACTTCTTCACTGTTATTTATTTATATATATATATATATATCATTTGGTGGAAATAATTAATAAACTATTATAATTATAATTCTAAGCAAGACTAAAAGAAATGTTTCCTATTATAATTTTGAAATGCATTAGTTACTTTTGAAGAACAATACATTTTAAATTTCGTTGGCTCGGTGGCTTGGAGGTAGTACTCCCGCCTCGTAAGCCAAGGTTGCGGGTTCGATCCCGGCTGGAGTCGATAGATTTTCTAGATGCGGAAATCGTAGGCACGCATGTGGCATGTAAGGGTTCCTTTGAGTATCAATTTGGCTCTGGTGCTCTCAGTAAAATTAAATCGTGGCAATATTTAGCATCCAACGAGAGCTTGAACTAAAATTAATTCGAGTGTCCGAATTTAGTAGCAAGAGCTACCACTAGATGGTGACACCATGAAATACTCTCACGTTTGTGCACTTGCCACGTTTAAGAGATTTCATTACTTCATTGAGAAAATAAAAGATTAATTAATTCAATAAAAATGTCAATTTCTTCTTCTTTTGATTATAAATCCTTTTTCTTTTCTTTAAAAATACGTAATAAACCGACTGTCACACAAATTCCGTGTTGTTTAGAAGGACTTCGAAAGCTCAGTCATATGTAGAATTGATTGACTGGAGAGCACCCTCGATTTCAATTTTATTGAACATGCGTGAGATGTTTTGAAGAGTCTCCTGGCTGCACGATCGTATCCTCTAGAACAGGGATGGCGAACAAATGGCACGCGACACAATATTTTGGGCACGCCACTTATCAACACGGTTTGCATTTTAGTTCAAATTAACGAAGTTCACATTTTAAGTATGACGATCAAACGCGAGTGATAGGTCGCGGTGTGGCAGAAAGCTCACTCGTTTGTTATCGTCTTACCTTAGTTACGTCGTGGACAGCAATTGATAAGGTTGCGAATTTTATCTACGCATAGCATAGTCAATTTCATTGACATTACTTGTATTTTAAAGTTTATTTGTGTTAAATTTGAGATTTTTAACCGTTATTTAACATGGCTAGTTCAGCAAAAAGACAATAAGTGCAAAATAGTTAATGTAACAGAGAATTTCAAATTTGGTGGATTGAGAAATATGGCATGAAATTTGTAAAGGCGACAAAGCGATGCGTGTTTAATGTTCTGAAAAAGTTTCATGTAGAAAATCGTTTGTAAAATGGATTCCAGACACACACACATTTAACAGTTCAAAGAAGCCGGCTCGTGGTATTTTAACCATATTTTCATTTGGCTCTGCCTGCGAGTCATTATTTTCAGAGATGTAATAACATTAAAAACTCGCTTATATAAAGAAACCGTTTGGCAGATGATTCCAATTCAGCATGAATTCTGCTAAAAAAGTAACATCTTACATCCCTACTATGATATTTATCATTTAATCTGCAACAACAGAGGTCGCACTCATGTTACTTTATAATTTGAATTACACGTATAACTAAAACATTTACTACTATACAGTACAAAAAGGAATTTTTTCATAGTAAATAGAGTTGTGAGTTGTTAGTATATTTAGTTTTATTATTTTTCCAATAATCACAAGTCAAAATTATTTCACGGCACGTCTATATCTCACTAAACATTTCTTTCGACAAAATGGTACGTGGATCTATAAAGGTTCGCCACCCCTGCTCTAGAAAACACGACACTCAAATTCTCATTCAGGAATGGAAACTTTCACCTCAAGAATTGCTGAATAATTTGATGTTGAATATGAACAGACGATTTCACGCAAGTCCTACAATTAGGGGAGATCGTATACCTTACTGAGGGACTTGGGCTTATTTTTCCCTCTGTCGGCGTTTTGGGCCAACATATTTTGTCAATAGCATCATTTTTGTATCGTTCTTTATTGTATGGATCTTATTCATTTTTTTTCTGCTACTATCATTTCTTCTTTTAAGGCGACTTACTACATTCGGAGCCGTCATTTTGAAAAAGTGAATAAATGAATTATTTTCTTAATATTTAGTGTCACTTGAATTAGAATGCATACATAAAATTGTTCTAAAAATATTATTACAAGAAAAAATTATTTCAATGTAGTTTTTCAACGAAAAGAATTGAAGAGAAACATGAAAATTTTAAAACATCCTACTTTAACGGAAAAAGCTTCTATAATAATAATACTATATATATTGCTCAGGCTTCTATGCAGAACCTAATCTAAAATTTTTGATATATACTCGTATTATTTAGGAATAGATTGATTCATATTTTATTATATCAGAGTAGCACCGGTTATTATTTCAATTGATCGTAACTCTCATAACAAGTAATCTAAAAATTTTTTTTAATTCAATTCCTACTTTGAATGGATGAATAGAAAGTATTTCATTAACGATTAAAAATTTGAGCGATATATATATATATATATATATATATATATATATATATTATATATATATATATATATATATATATATATATATATATATATATTATAAAGAAAATTAATTAATAGGGAATTGAAGAGCAAGATTTGTCTGCATTGTTGTAACAATGCACAGCCGGTTTGGCTAGTTTGGTTGAAAAACCGGTTTTAGACGACAACTTTTGTCATTGTCTTAACAGTTACATTGTTACAAGACGAATCTAGTAGACGAATAGGAGGAATTGAAAAATAAAGTGAATTTTCCAAAATTCCTTGTTCTGCCCCTGTATAGGGCCCTAACTACATACAGGTATAAGCAAAGTTTTATTATAGAAGCAGTTTTTTTGATAAGATGAGTACATTTGGAAAATAGGTCATCCTTTCATCATTTGTTTTTCTGCGAAAAAAATTTCATTTAAATACTGTATTATTACAAGAAAAAAATAGAGCCCGAAACTCGGCTCTAAATAATCAACAGTCCGGATAGCTCGCCTACACCCTTGAATGTCGAAGAAACCCCACAAGCAGACCCGTTCTAGAACGACACCGAGAAGACAGTATGTCCAATGCAGAAATTATTGCTGCCGTCTTAGTGAAAAAATGTCGGGAAATGAAGCCGGGACTAAAGGCTGACGAAACCGCCTTTAAGTCTTTTAAGGTATCCGACTACGTTCGGAACCATGATTTTAAAAATGCGCATAAATGGATAATTTTCATGATATTTAGTGTCACTTAGATTACAATACATGTATAAAATTGGTTTAAAAGGGCATTATGACAAAAAAAATTTTTTAAATACAATATTTTGGCAAAATAACTTTAGAATAACCTTTTTTTTCCCAAATTTTCTCCTTTTGTAAAAAATGCTTCTATTGTATTAATATTTTACCTGTATATAGCTCAGATCTCTGTACAGAGGCTCAATTACGAGTTTTGAAAAATTCACTTTATTTTCAGAGTTACAACCATTTGAAATAATTATCGGCGCATTTTCTTAAAATTTCTCCCTTCTGTTTCGTAAAACATGGATAAACCGACTTCCGAGTTATGCATTTCAAAAATTCTAGTTGAGCCTCTGTCAGAAGGTCTGAGTGAATACAGGCAAAAATATTAATACGATAAAGCTATTTTTACAAAAGGAGAACATTTGAAAAAGGTTATTCTAAGTTAATTTTTGCCAAAATATGTATTTAAATAATTTTTGTATAATGTCCTTAAAACCATTTTATACATGTATTCTAATCTAAGTTAAATATCATGAAAATTATCCATTTATGCGCTTTTTTAAAATCATGGTTCCGAACGTAGTCGGATACCTTCAACAACAAAGTGCGTCGGTAATTACGTCTTACAGTTCCTTCGTCGTCTTCGTGGTGAAGCAGCAAATCGCAGAGTGCAGTACGGAAGACCACAGGGCATTATATACATTTCTTTTTCAATTCCTACTATTAGCTCACAATCTCTATATATTTTTATTCATTTATCGTGGTGGAATTTTTAATCGTTAATAAAATACATTTTAAAGCGCTCCATTGAGTTGAAATTTTATATAAATGATCATTTTGGATGACAATACAATAACTTAATTATAATTGATTAAAACTAATTATTTAAACAATTACAAATACAGCCACGTTGGCATCATTTTTGGCGACTTGCGTCAAAACTTTAAAAGGTTTTTTTTCTCAAGTTTTAAGGCATTCAGTTGAACTGAAATTTTATAGACATGATTGTTTTGGATGACAATACGATACTTTAATGATAATGAATAAAAATGAATTACCACTTAATGTTGTGATTCTGTCATATGTATATATATATTTATATTAATTGTAACTATTTAATAAAAATTTGCTAAAATAAAATTTTTCTTTGTTGATCTAAGTAGGAATTGACTTTCAAATTTTTTTTTTATATTACTTGTTCAATTCTTACTATTAGTTCACACTGTATATATATTTATTTATCTTGTTGGAATTTTCAATCGTTAATAAAATAATTTCTGTTCATCCAATCAAGTTCAAATAAATTTTTTTAAACTTGTAGTGGATGACACTTGATGTTAATAGTTTCTTCAAACATTAATTCATTAATTAAATTTTAATTTTTAATTTAAAATTTATTCTGCGTTACTTCCTTTTTAGTTACAATTAGCATCAACAGATGGCGCCTAATACGGTTTTTCTAACAGTAAGAATTGACCTTTTAATTTTTTTTTTTTTTCATATTACTTGTTAAGAAAGTAGCCAGTTTTTCCAAAATCGGCTGCTTACTTTTTATTATAGAAAGCTTTATGCCTTCATAAAGTATTTTTCTGAGGTTTGTCTGATCAGGAAATTTACTGTGTACCACGTATTCATTCATTTTCATGTAGTAAATGATCTATGCCTTCATAAATTACATACTTTTCTTTCTTTAAGGATATCTGGGCAATTTATTTTTTGTTGTATTCTCAAGTAAACAATACATACAAGTGCAGTACACTATTTTCTCATGGAACACTGTATTTATATTCATTTTTAATCTCATGCACGATAACACGCCATTTTTACAAACTCGGCCACCCTTCGATCCACATTAAGTCGAGTTTTCGTGACTTCTACTGTATTCTTAAAACAATTATATCTCAACTGACACTAAATATCAAAAGATTGTCCGATTAAACGCTTTTTCAAAATCATGGTTCGAGCGTAGTCACTTTAACTCACTATAGTGTGCTATTGTTGTATGAATTTCGTGTCTGTAGGTTGATACGGCTAAATCAGAAAAAACTGCTTAAGTTTTAAAGTACTAGTGTTTAAATGAAAATATCTCGAACAGTATTTTTCGAAATAAAGTACTGGATCACAAATATAAACATAATTTAAATTATACTTACTCTGGTGAAGATTCGGGAGTTAAGCCTACTTCATCAGCTGGAAGAAAAAGAACAGAATTAATAAATGGCGATGCCAGCAGACGATAAATAAAAGTAATTAGGTTCAATGCAGCGCTGTGCAATTACTGAAATAGTATATTTTTCAAATAAACAAAGTCATAATACAGTCAAACATTTATCATAATACAGTGAAAATTACTTGTATTTAAGGTTCTAACCATCCACGCTGAATTTGTAAACATAAAGTTAACTTCTCAGAGTTTCTAGTTGCCCTCCTAAGTTTATGAATATTATTTCAACAAAATAAGTAATGATTTGTAAATATTCTTGTTACTTTTAAAATATGACAAGTCCAGAATATTCATTTGCTTCTAAAGGAATTTTGTACGCAAACACGTCTTGATACAATATGAAAAATGATTACATTTTAATGGCTCAATAAATAAAGAGTTGACACCCTGGAACATTAATTAAAGTGTGTAAAAGAAATGTTCTCATATTAAAAGTTCTAACCACGATTTCTATTTAAATAAAATTCTTTTCTTTCCCCGATGGGCTGCATATTAGCAACTAAGCCTTTGCAGACACGGCAAGTACCCAAAATGTGAGAGCCATTTAAGTGATGGCACCATCTAGTGGCGGTTGTCGCTACCAAATTAAAACCTTGAATTAATTTTATTGAAGCTCTCATTGGATGCTAAATATTGTCGAGAGTAATAAAGCCGAATCGAAACTCAAGGGATCTTTTACATTCCACATAATCATATGACATGCATGTCTACGGTTTTCGCATTCAGAAAATCTATATCGACTCCATCAGGGGGTCGAACCCGCATCCTTAGGCTTTCGAAGCGAGTACTGTACCTCTAAGCCACCGGAGCCGACAAGTTGTTATGGAAAACAGGACTTGAAAAAAAGCATCGTTGCAATCGAGCCCTCTGTTCAAGACCCTTGAATTACTTATACATATATTTTATACATCCAATTTAATTATAATTTCACAATATTTAATTTGTTTACAGCAACATTACGATTAAAGGATTAATTGGCATTTTTTTTCATAAAATCAAACTATGGGATCTCTAAATTTTTAAAAAATTTTAATCTATTTTATATAAAAAGAATGACTACAGACTTCTCATTTAGTTGAATTATATAACATTTTACAGAACTCAATAATGGTACAGTTTGGTTTTGAATGCAATTCAAAATAAAATGACTGGGTAGACAAGGAATGGCGAACCATTGGAACGCAATACAATATTTTGTGCATGCCACCGGGTCAAAATGGTTTACCTTTCCAGCGAGATTTTCTCAGTTTAAAAGTTATCAGAAACGGTGAAGTTTATGTGACTTCATTTAATGCGCTGAACTTGTTCCAATTCGATAGGTTAAAAATCGAAATTTGAAATGCTATTCTGTGATTGATTTCCAGTCCAGTTCAATATGACTTCAACAATTTATTGGAACAAGGAAAAAGTTGAAATTGATTGAAACAGAAAGATTAACAAGCAATGTACGTAAAAATTGCAGTAAAGAAAATTTTAAACATGGAATTCGATCCCAGACACATTTAATTGCTTGAAGAAGATGGCTCATACTATTTTTACCATATTGTCATCTACGTATACCTGCAGGGCATTATTTTTAGAGATGACTAACATTTAAGACTCGCTTAGAAACCATTTGGCAGTGGACTCCAATTCAGCACGCATTCTGATAAAACTAACATCTTACAAGCCTAATATAAGTTGTCATAACAACAGAAGTCACACTAATGTTACTTAAATTTGAAATTCACGCATAACTAAAACATTTACTACTTTTAGTCGAAATGTATTTTTTCGCAGTAAATAAAGATCAGAGTATTTAGTTTTTATTATTTTCCCAATAATCACAATCAAAATTACTTGACGGCACACCTATACCTCATTAAACATTTCTTTAGGTATAAGAAATGGCACGTTGATCCATAAAGGTTCGCCATCTCTGGGGTAGACACTTGAGTAAGTCTCCGAATCTCCCCAACTGAAGTTAAATCTCGAACCCATGCTAACCATCAACGCTGCGTACCGAACTGAATACATTATAAAGAAAATTATCGAGGAAATATATTTTTCAATTATCGACTTGAGGAAACGGAAGTGAGGAAGTTGTGAGAAGTCGAGCATCTGCTACGCCCGTTAATTTCAAACTTGACATTTCCAAAAACGATGAACAATCGCAGAAGATTCAACTTCAGTCTTTTTTCCAGTCCCAGACGATACTGCAGACTGCTATTTTATTAACGAACCGATATTAATAGAAGACGGGACAGATCGAAACGATCTGAAGAGGCGTGGTGCTCTCCAACTACTACCATCGGAAATCAATGATGGGCGTTTTAATGGAATTTATGCAAGGCGTTATTTGAAGTCCTTTGATGGCGAAAAACAACAGGTTTGAACAGGAAAGGTACCCTTTGTATTATTTTCAAACAAAAAATTTCAAGAGATTTTTTTGTTGTTGTTATGAATCGATTTTGTTTGGGTTTTCGCGACATTTTCTATGTCAATAGGGTTTCAGTTTTCTTTCATTTATATACACGTAGCTGGCCTTTTTTTCAATGAATTATATATGATTGATAGTTATTGCTGTTTAAAATGGAGATAGTTTATACATAGGTAGGAATAATAGTGATATATAGAATTTAATTTTGACCTTCGGATATTTTTGTGTGTAGAACAGCGGTTCTCAAACTGTTGGACGTGATGTCTCTACAACGGGGGAGGGACGATTATATTGAAAAGTCGAAAACAAAAGATTATTTTTTTGAAAAATATTAATTCACTGAAAGTAAACAAACAAAATACAGTCTGACATAATAAAAAATGAATACACATTTACACTTATAAATGTAAGTGCAATGTATTTTATAATTAATTTAACAATAGTAACTTAAGAACAAGTTTAATAACTACCAGTGGCCCATGGGCTTGTCATATATAAAATTACAAACAAGAATTAACACTCATCTTGGTAATTTGTTTGGTTTATAACTTATCCCTTAACTGCTGCTTTAAAGTCACGTGATTTGTTCCCCAATGCCATCATTTTCCAAGTAAACGCGCGTACTGGATTGAGATTTATTGGGACCAAAGCCTTCGGAATAATTTTATGGATGGCAGTGCACAGAAAAGAACTTCCCTCGGAAAGACGTAGATATACGTCCGGGGTCACTAATGATTTGGGTGAACGAGACGTTTATATACGCCGGTGGCTCTTAAAAGGTTAAAAGAGTATTGTAGCCTCAGCATAAAAGTATATTGTATTAAATAAATTGTTTTATATGTAGGGGGATGAAAATTATGATTGACAATATAGAAATACTTAAAGTTTGAAAAGCACTTGTATATAAAATTACTCGTCTACTATATTATACAAACTAGTACATACTTAAAAAGCAACGAAATCTCGTGAGCTACTGAATGCTCAGTAAATAAAAATGTATAAACATGCTACAATGTCTGAAAATAAAGAACCTAGAATCGATGGTTGTATTGCGAAAGCAACTTAGATTAAACTTGCAAAGATTTTATCTCGAGACGAGAGAGTGAGTTTTATTTACGTCGCACTGTAAAACAAAACAACGGCTATTGCAACACCTGTCGACAGACTTAGCCTATAATGCTTTTCTTATTACTTTTTAATGCTTCTCAACGCCGTGCTTCACGTTAACAGCTAACAGAATTATCTCCCTTCCCAATACAATCAAACCAAAACAATCCTCCCCGTTGAGTTAAAAAAAATTACTAAGAACCTATCTCTTTTTGATACTGCAAACCCACCAAGTGCTATC
This sequence comes from Trichonephila inaurata madagascariensis, assembly GCA_019973955.1. Classification (NCBI taxonomy): domain Eukaryota; kingdom Metazoa; phylum Arthropoda; class Arachnida; order Araneae; family Nephilidae; genus Trichonephila; species Trichonephila inaurata. Next base: position 28,646 of record BMAV01026947.1, read on the forward strand.
CACCGTGGTAAGCACATAACCGAAGCCCTGTGAGTCGGGCTAAAATAAAGCACAACTCACTTTTCTAAACACAAAATTCAGAGTCCAGAGCCCTCGCACTCTAAAAACTAAGGAACTCTCCTCTTTCTGTCCACCCTGCCCGAAGATCAACCACCTTCTCCCCTCAAAATAGCAAACCACCTCCACTAATGCGGAAATTTGCGACAAACATTTCATAATATACCGCCAAAAGTAGCCAGACACTACATCGCCAATATCGACAAGGACGAAACCTGAGCTGGGAGCCTCTCTCTAACTACCACGCCAGCGGGAAGACTGTGAGCTTAACAGATTTAATTTGCATCAGCGCAATCTTCAGGGGCACCAAGACTCCAACTTGTAACACTTATTGGGAAGTGAATTGCGAAATTTTAATAAGCAGCTATAATTAATAAGCTTGGATACTTTCCCATTCGAAACTACGTGACCGTTGAGATGTCATTAGTTCCTTTCCAGGAAATAGCTCCTTTAGTGGCGACAGCCGCAACATGCTTGGAGAGGGGACTGAGGCATGTTAAATATGTCATGACTCAAAGTCCTTCCGTTGGAGTAAAACAAAAGTTTGGAGAGTGGGGAATCCTCTCAGGTGTCGTCATCGTCACTTGATTAGATTGATTATTGAACGTTCACTGTTAGCTACCGGGCTTATGGAACGGACCACGTAATTGAACCATGGTAAGTCACTGGACGCGATACACTGAGCTGGCAACCCCTCCTAACTACCACCACCTACAACGGGGGGACGTTTCAGCTTCGACAGATTTAACGGCACATCGTTTGCCTACACGGCGGGTTTAGTGGTACGGGGCTCAATACGTCATCGTCACTTGACCATAGTTCCAAATTAGGAAGTCGTCTCCAATAGCCCTCACGTTGCCTTAGAGTGTAACGTTCAGAAAAACCCCAGACCAAAATTTAAGATATTCGGTACATCTAGCTGCGCAACACTAATAATAATAATTAAACGCGTTATATTTATAACTATTACAAGGGCTGCGGTAGCCCAGTGGTCAAGGTATCGGATTATGGCAGGCAATGCTTGAGTTTTGAGTCAGTACCACTAAAGACCCCCTTAATATGTGCAGCGATGCAGTTAAATCTGTCGAGAGCTGAAACGTCCTCTCGTTGGTGTGGTGCGGTAGTAAGGAGAGGGAGTGCCAGCTCAGGTGTCGTCCACGTCACTTGACCATGGTTAAAATTACGTGGTCCGTCGCCAAAAGCCCTCGTGTAGCTGAACAGTGCGACGTTAATACTCACTCACTCATTTATAACTATTACAAGCTTGTCTTTTCCTTCATTTTTTATTATGTAATAGTTAAATGATAGAATCGGTTTGAAATAACTGCATCAAGAATTGAGATCTTTTTTGATATGATTATACATTAAAAAAACATCCTTTAAATATTTCATTAGTTTATTATTATGTTAAATGCTACTATTTTTTAAAAAGTTTAAATTGTAGCAATCAACACGTAGGAAAAATTATACGTTTATTGTTGTTATGTAGGGACCCATTCTTTTAAATCCCTGACCTCTTTCCATCTTTTGTGAATATTTTATCAAATTTTACTTTATTATGCAAATTCTTCGAAGTAATTTTCGTCCATGAAAATAATTTTTTATATGCTCTTTTAATGCAGAGCATTTGAATTTATCGTTCTATAAGATTAAGATTAAAATAAACATGTAAATGTTTAAATAATCTCACTGAATGGTAAATTAAGATATGAATTGTTATCTATACCCGTAATTGTTTTTTTAATGTACCGATACGGATACGAGAATACATATTAATAAGGCATAGAATTTCCAAGAAAGACGCTCAATTATTTAAGGGAAGATAAACATGCTTCTTTTGAACATTTTCAAAAGAGCATTCCAAAATTGTTATTCACCGACAAAGAGAAGAAAAAAAAATGGTGTATTTATAGTAAAATTTAAGTCTTTTTTCTCTCTTTCTCTCGTTTATTTTTATTCTTTTGACAAAAACAAATGCATGTAAGAAAAGGTATTCCATTTTATAAAAATATTCGATACCGAAATGAAAAAGTGCAAAAATAATGTGTGTGGGATTTGCTATCGAAAAACGATATTCTACCTTTTTATATTCACGATCTCAAGACTCTAAGGAACAAGATTTTCTTTGAAAATGACTTCTTTTTTAATGCAAAATAAGTATAGCGCCAAAAAAAAAAACCTTTATTTTTGCATTATGCATGTGCATTTCTCTTCAACCATGATACATTCACAATTTTTCTCCCCTCTTGAGGCTGGTCTTAAGAATATTAATGTTTTTACTTCTAGAGCTAACTTTTAACAGGTAGAATGAAGCAGAAATATAGTTACTGACTAAAGTGATTATAAGAGTTGATTAAAAAGGGAAAATATTAAAAAGGAATTATTAATGAACTAAATGAAATATATAGGGGAAAAGCTATCGGTATTTTTTAATTCCATGTTCTTTGTAGCAAATTATAGCTTAAAAAAACACGTTTTTTTTATAGTTAATTGAACTAAAAAGTAAAAAGTAAACTAAAAGTTAAAGCGTGTGTGTGTGGTGCTTTTTGTACTACATTTTTACAGTAATTACTTATACTAAGAACTAGAGCTTTGCTAGTTCTACTACTTTACTAGAACTAGTAAAAATTATAACAATTCATATCGAACACCCCACGCTTTTACCACAATGACAAATTTTCTCGTTAATCATTTTATACTTATGCGAAGAATTATTTTTTTACTTTTTAGTTCGATTAACTATAAATGCATGTTTATTATTATTATTTTTTTGAAATATAATTTATTTTTTATTTTTTAGTTTGATCTACAATGTAAGCGTGTTTTTTTAGTTTTTTAAGCTATCCTTTATTCATTGATGGACTAACTTTTTGTTGTATTTGTATTAACTACGAGCGTTTTCACTTTAAGGTTGTAACTTAACCTTTTTTTTAGTCGCCAAATCTGAAAATGGGATCTGAAATTAGTTGCCGAATCTGGAAATAAGAAATCCTGATGATCCTAATCAGGACAATGGAACAAAATTATTATTCTATTGTCATCTGTCCTTAACAAGTGTGCAATATTTTGAATTAATCTGACCTTTTAAAGTGGGTAAAATCGAGTTCAAAGATTCCGTTATAAGTGAAGCTAATAAAAGAGTGTTAAGATTCATTAGCTATAGGATTTTAATGTTTAACTATGTAAACAATATGTATACTGTTCTTATTCAATTCCTACTATTAGCTCACAATCTCTATATATTTATTTATTTATCTTGGCGGAATTTTCAATCGTTAATAAAATACATTTTAAAGCGCTCAATTAAACGGACATTTTATATACATGATTATTTTGGATGACAATACAGTCATTTAATTATAATTAATAAAAATTAATTGATTAAAACTAATTATTCAAAGAATTACAAATACAGCCATGTTGGCATCATTTTTGGCAACTTGTGTCAAAACTTGAAAAGGTTTTTATCTCACATTTTAAAGAGCTAATTTGAGCTGAAATTTTCTATACACTATTGTTTTAGGTAAAAATACGATAATTTAATAATTAATTAAAATTAATTGACTTAAACTAATTATTTAAAGAATTGCAGATACAGCCCCGTTGGTTTTCTTTTTAGCGACTTGGGTCAAAACTTTAAAAGATTTTTTCTTTCTCACGTTTTAAAGCATTTTTAAGCACGGCTCAGTTGAACTGAAATTTTATAGACACGATTGTTTTGGATGACAATACGATACTTTAATGATAATTAATAAAAATTAATTACCACTTAATGTTGTGATTTTGTACTATGTATATACATGTTTATATTAATTGTAACTATTTAATAAAAAGTAGCTAAAATAAAATTTTTCTTTGTTGATCTAAGTAGGAATTGACTTAAAAATTTTTTTTTATATCACTTGTTTTTATTTATATTTTTATTTTAAACAATATGTACTATTTATTTTTTAGAAACGATGCGGTTATTAAATAAATTTTAAATAACATTTCTTCCCATATCTCTCTCTCGAATGTGCATTTTTAATAAAGGAAACATTGATTTGATTTTTGGTTGTACTATGAAGCAACACGAGGGTTATTGGTGACAGATCTTGTAATTTTGAACCTCGATCAAGTGACGAGGACGACACCTGAGTTGGCACCATCCTCCTCTAACTACTACACCCCACCACACCAACAGGAGGACACTGGGCCTCTTCAAATTTAATGTGAAACAGCACCTGTATACGGTGGGTCTTCAGCGGTACTATGTTCGAACTCATGGCATGCCTGTCACGAGTTCGTGACCTTGACCACTAGGCTACCGTGACCACTCGAAAATTTATGAAGCATGGGTGATTTTCGGGAATAAAAATGTTTTTCTTTTATTATTTTACGTGAATTTGACAATAACGTCAGGCCACAAAATGGTTACCAGAACGTCTTTAAATTTCAACGTCGACATTAGCTACAGACAGGGATTTCTTATGGCATGGGCCAAATGACTCCGGGCCCAGAGCCTCACCCTCGGTGGGGGCCTCATTTTGTTCTAAACTCTGTCTTAATACGATAATGATTCGTATAAATTTAATGGTCAAGTATTATTTCCTTGCATATTCTCAAATTTCAAACTGCATGTCAACTGGTTAAAGTGGCAAGATTGTATTATTGTGATGATCGATATCCATGTCTAGGCCTAGGCTTAATAACATAAACAATTGTTCGATTTTGTAGAAATGCGGCCTTCGGTAAAGATGGTTTGTGCCTAGGTTTTTGAGATTATGAGTCGGTCACATATAATTGTTTCAAATTACCACTAGAACCAGAATTTGACAAGGCGTGCTATATATACTGCCTACTTTTAAAGATATCAGGTAGGGCTTACTTTTGCATAGGGCCCAGGGGCTCAAAAGAGTCTTAAGAGGTCCCTGGCTACTATTATAAAATAGCGAGCAGAAATTGAAAAGGCATCTGCAGGAGGTGGGGAAAATCTTCAAAAACAAGAAAATCCTTGAAAGCCACTCCTCTTTCTCTATAGAATCTGACTTATTAGAAAGGTTCAACATCGTTTGTGCCAAGAAAATAGCCATTAGCAGACCTCTGATAAAAGAGAAAGCTCTTCAACCTGTCGAGTAGCATAATGTGAAAGACTTTTCTGCATCCAACAGCTGGATCGACCATTTTAAGCAAATATACGATGTAAGACAACTATTAGTCAGTATTTTAAAATTTCCAATTAACTGATGCGTAATAATTGGATAATAGTATTTTAAACTCAAACTCAGTGGCGTTATAGCCCATAAGAGCCAGGACCTACTGTGCCCATCCTAGTATACGCGACCTTGGGCCCTGAGATGCATGAGCAGATGTCCCGATCAGGTGGTCGGTCTGAAGCGAGACCCCCCAGTAGGAATAAATAAGCAAATCCTCTGATGTATGTAAATCCTTCACTAACACTGTCAAGGTCCTTTTATTGAATTCCAAAGCCTTCGGAATAATTTTATGCATAGCAATGCAAAGAAAAGATCGTATTTCGGTAAGACGTATATATACGTCCGGGGCATTTAACGCATTGAGTATAGTATTCTTTGAATTCAATACATTGTTATTGTATGGAGGGGGGCGAAGATTATGATTGAATATTGGGTCGCAAATATTGCACGTTTGACAGCGTTGATTTACATAATTCTTACATGGTTTTACAATTTTTACAAAGAATAGTGTATTAATATACTGATTCTTCGAAATAGGTACGTTTTATCAATACATTTAGAAACCAATCCAAAATTAACCTTAAAATTTATTTTTATAGCATATTAACATAGCTTTTTTGATATGAAAACTTAACTGATACTGTAGCATTTAAAATTTCAAAAACACGACGTGAAGTTCCTTGAATAAAATTATTTATGCTCCTTAATATATCCAGCACCGGTATATTTTTTCCCTATATGTTAAAATTTCTTTACACTAGGACATTAAAGAGACTCATGTAAGTCGCACAATAACTAAGATGAGTTTTACCTTTACATACAACTCATATTTGCCAAGAGACTCGTTCTAAAATAGTACCACCAGGAGTGTAGCCAGAAATGATTTTGGAGGTTGTCCAAAATAAATTTTTGTGATATAGTTATAGAATTAAATATAATCTATTTATGCCTTTATTAATTTTATTTATTAATTTATTCAATTTAACAACATATATCAACTACCAGTATGAGAGAGAGAAACAGATTATATTAATTTCGCTTAAGTAAGAAAGATTTTATGATCCAGTAAATTATAAATTCATGTATAAATATTTAATAACATTAAAGGGACTTTGCTTCAGAGAGTGAGTGTGTTTTTAAGTTCGTACTCTAAGGCAACGTGAGGGCAATTAGTGACGGACCTCGTAATTTTGAACGACGAAGAAATTGAAAAGGATGACACACGAGTTGACACCCCACTCTCCCAACGTCCACACCACTCCAAGGGATTTCGTTTCAAGTAAATATTATTATCGCAACTAAAACCAATTTTGAACAAAATTAAAACTACACTTAAATGAATTCAGTTACAGTTGAGCATTCGTACAAAAATAGAAAAAGAAAAGAAAAAAAAACCCCTACTAACTTGAATTTTGAAGCATTTTATCGAAAAATGGGAAAAAAACACATGAAATACGTCATTGTTTTAGAACTTTAACTCCACACAATTATCGACGCATAGCAGCGTTTCTCAAACTGTGGGGCGCACTCCCCTAGGGGGCGTGCTAACCCTACAAGGGCGCGAACTTATCAAAAAGTCGAAAATAAAAGATTTTTAAAAGAAATTATAAATTTACTAAAAGGAAGTAAAAAAAAATACAGTCTGCATAATAAAAAATAAAATACACATTTACATTGATATAATACACTTATAAATGTACCAGTACTGCACAATGTGTTTCATAATTAATTTAACAGTACTAAGTTAAGAATAAGTTTAATAATTACCAGTGATCCTATGGTCATGTCATAAAGTTATATACAGAATTTAACATTTATCTTAGAGTAGCATCGTAGTTGTACGTCAAAGCACATTATTATTGAATTCAATACATTGTTATTATATGGAGGGGGGCACGAGGAAAATTACGATTGAAAATTGGGTCGCAAGTATAGATAGTTTGAGAAGCACTGACATATAAGAGTTAACGCAATATAAATGTGTTTTTTTAAATAAAAAAAAGTGAATTTATTTTTATAATTAATCAAGTTTTTTTATGAGGGAGGCTGGAAGGTGCGGGAAAACAGATAACGCGAAATCTGATGGAGAAAAAAAAAGTCAATAAATAAAAGTATGATAGCATAAGTTAGGAAAATTTGTAATACTCCTGAAACAAGCAAATGGCATTAGATTCAATTCAACAAAGAGCTATACAGATTTTACAATCCAATTTAGAGAGCTCAAATCGGTTTTAAACAGCGAATATGAATATTGAACCATGTCTGAAACTATAGTTGCTTTATTGCGTTTAATCTTATTTCAAACCAAAATTTATGCGTTTGGCGATAAATTTAATTTAAATTTCATCAAAATTAAAACTAAGAAAATTTTAAATCAAACAAAAATTTTTTTAGTACATTCGATTGAATTTCTTAGAAATTATTTAACAGTACTAATAGGAAAATGTGACATTATGGCTTAAAAGCTTTTCCAGTCTTTCTATAGTAATATTTTCTATTATTGTTATAATTACAGAGAATATAATTGTTATTATAATAAAATATTCACTAATCACCACGTTTATTATATTGCTATTATTTACCTTGGGAACAAATATTTCGAAGAATATACTTTCTTTGTTCATTGAATAGCCTTGTAAATGGTAAATGAATTTTTATACCTTCGGAATATTTATTATTTTTGTATATCCATTCACGGACTCCTGTCAGTTTTTAACCGATAGGTATGCTATGTATTAGAAATACCAAAAAGAAGGTAAGAATGCATTATTTTTACAGAAATGGAAAACATTTCAACTTGACTCTTACCTTGTAGCTTTCTCCTGTGAAACCTGGGACTTCCTAGGAAACTGTTCTTGATAGTGGTGAGACGGGATTTCCAATAGGGAGGGTTTAGACATGGAGATCCTGGAGGCGTGTTTAAGGGGCTCTCGTCGGGGGTCAGCCTCGTGTTGGGTTTGGGGAATTGAGAGGTGACGAGGAAGGGCTGCCGCTGTGAAGGTTACTTGTGCTCCTTCGGCTGCGACTAAAATACATCGGGTAAATAATGACAAAAAATAGTCAAACACATATTGTCTGCAGGCATAAAAGTATATAATAATAATTCTGTAATAATTTAAACAATAATATTACATCCCTGAAGAATTGTATAATCGTATAAAAACGCTCCATATTTTGGAGACAAATTCTTAAGGTATCTGACTACCCTAAAATCAAGATTTTTAAGGAACATGGTACGATTTACGCAAAATTTTTTAATTTAAAAATTTTTTAATATTTTTGGTTGTTTCCTGTGTATGTATACTATGTTAAACATTTTGTGCCCAACATTTCATAAAAAGCTAGCCATGTAATTTTTTAAGGAAAAAACTTGAAATTTTTGAAGTGATTTTAAAATGCTACTCCTCCTACAAAAATTGACATACACGCATGAAATTTGATTTACAAGTACGTCAAACTATGTATAATAGAAGTTGGTATGTGTTTTGCATTAACGTGATTGGTATTCTTACAATACTTCTTTTTATGAATGTTTATTGAAAATTCCTTAAAAAATGTACAAATTCTAATTATTTTTAAAAAAATAAATATTGCTTTGACTCAAAAATGCATACCAACTTTTGTTACATGTACTATTGGGAATAGGTAAAAAAATTTTCAAAGCATTAGGCGCAATAGAAAAAAAGCCTTAGCATTTTAAATGAAGACAAAATAGTTATTTTATCTTTCTGAGATACGGCAGTTTAAAGTTTTGATTTGCCATAGGGATGTGAATAAAAACGAACGTAAAAGCTATCATAATTCTGCGTTTTTAAGTTTAGAGCTTTCAAATTTTGTGAGGTTATAGAAAAGTATATAAAAAAAATTTAGGCTAAATAAATTAAATTTGATTTTTTGACCGATTTTGGTCAATTGAATCGTACTGTGTCCCCTTAAAAAATTTACGATTTTTTTTATGATTTTATTTTATAGGCCATCTTATTAGCTTTATAAAAATATCACATTTTTTATTTCCCATTCACTAAAACAAAAACTACAAGTGTTTTAGTTAAAGCACATGCCGTAACTTTACATATGATGTCAAACTTTATATAAAATGCGTTTTACTCGAAGAAATAGAATGTAATACTTAATTTGGATTGGTTTTCTATACAGAAAAAAGTTTTAAATCTTGATCTTATTTTTTCACATTACGCGATTTTTAACATTAGCATTAAATAATTATCAATGTTCAATAAATTAAAAATGTATCTTATGATTTCATGCATCGTAAAATTTTACAAAAATGGAAAGTTCGAAAAAAATAAAACAACTTGAAATAAAAAATGTTCCCTTTAAAATGTTTAATAATAATAATAAAAAAATATTTTGAACTTAAAATACTAAATAGACAAAGGGAGAAAGAAAAGATTATATTCATAAAGATGTATTTCATTGGTTAACTACGTTCTCATGAAATAAGGAAAAACAGTCCACAAAGATAATTATTTATAACGCTGTTACAAGTTTTATTAACATGGATACTTTTATTCTTTGGAATTTTCAAATGTCAAATCGGGATTTAATTAAAAAATAAAATCAATGTACACAATTTTATTTGAATAATAAATTAAATCTTATTCATGGCCATATTTTAAAGGTTATGTCCAAAAGAGATATTTTGTACCTTTACATAAATCAAGTGTTGCCACTCCATAGAAAAATCCAAGAAAAAAAAACAATCAATTGCGCATGCTGGCAACAATTGTTGCATTTGTGTGAGAGAAAAAAAAAATTAGATCTATCCAAATTTTTTAAAAAAAGTTTAAATATTACATTTCATAAATGTGAACAATAACCAATTTATTTGACTGAAATGATTCCGAGTAACGCTTTTTTGTTCTTTACTTTTATCAACATGAATCATAGGCAACTAATCGAAGTCTGAGCTATTTTTATCTTTTATATGATTAAGCATTTCTTTAAAAAAATTTATAATGATCGCACATTGAAATATTTTTAAAGTTGTTAAATTTCTTAGAAGCTGTAAAATATTTTAACCCACTAATTGCCAAAAGATTAGAATATATTAATAAAAAAATAAAAATATATGCTTTCAGAAAGAGAAAAATTAAAGTAGCTGAAAGATTCTTTAATATTATAAAAGTAAAATCCTTAATTTCCAAAGCTATTATTATTTCTTTTTAATTTAAGGTATGGAATTAAAATAAAAAGGCATACTAAGTTAAAAGGAAATGTATTAAAATAGGCAGTTAAGATTCAATTAAATACAAATAAGAACTAAGAGAATTTTCAAAAAAATTATTTAATGAAATTCAATGAACTATTAAATTAATTATGCTACAAAAATATCTTACAGTAAAAACACCAACGTCAGCCACCACTTTGAAAAAAATGTAATTCAGTAAAAGCTTCCACGACATTATTGTAGCATTCTGAAATATTTCATTTTAATTTCTGATTGAAATTTATCTCTTTGATAAATTATTAATAACTTTTCAATTCTTTTCTACATAAATATACACAATGACATTAAAAAATTAATAGAATACAATTTTATATTAGATTAATTTAATTAGTTATTTAATTGATGAACGACACAAATTTAAATTTTGAAAATTATTAACGAAGTTTAAGAAATTTTTTAAGCGAAACACTTTAGTGTTATAGTTTTATCATAGAGGGCAGCACCTACCCGTAAGGATACCTTCGGGGTTGAACAGGTGAGCCATCACTCAACAGATCGAACTGATACCTGTAAAAAATATTCAGCATTTTAGATTTCATTTCCATGCGGAAGTTTTAAACTAAATTTCTATTGGGAGCATAGAAAGAGACCATAGTTCTGAGTTACCAGCCATCTTAAATTCATGATTGTAATATCAACCCTGTGGAATATTACTTTCCCTCTTAAATTTTGACTGTTGCAATTCTGAAGAAATTACAAATAAGTTGATTCAGTTTCTTGATTTAAAATATAGTGAGCACTAGTTTATTTCAAATTGAATTAGCATTTTAGAATACCCTGCAGAAAAGAAAAAAAAAACTGTCTAGACATTTTCATCTTTAAATGTTGATAATAATGGCATTCCTTTTTAGTTCCCACTCTTTCCATAGATGAGATTATAAAGTATGGTAGATTTAGTTTACGTGAGTGGTCATTTTCCATATGATGTTTTCCATCATTTTCGATATGCCCGTATTTAGCGGGATTTGGTGACTATTTACCAAACTTTTGACTTAAATAAAGTGCGTTTTCTAGAAGCCAGACAAATGAGACTATTAGTTTCTCATATGTCTGTATTAAATGAAATGTAGTGTCGATTTACCAGCCTTTTGGCAACATCGGAACATCTTTTTCAGAAGCCAAGCAAACGTTAATTTCCGTTTGGGAGTAGGAAAATTTAAAAATGTATCGGTACTTTTCCGTTTCACCAGCGCAAGCGGTAAAGTCGCCAAACCAATGATATAACCGACGCCAAACGGAATATTTCCATTGGTAACCTTTTCCCATCACATTTTATCAGTAACGTCCTTTTCATTATCTATCAAAAATGGATAATAAACCATTGAAAACTAATATTTATGAAAAAATGTTTTTTGTGTAATTGTCGCATATAACGCCAACTCGGCAAGATTTGCGCTGGCGAAACGGAAAAGTACTAAAATGTACTATTTTTAGTCAATTCTGATGTAGTGATCGTATTAGCAGGAATATGCTTTCATTCATAATTTTTTGGTACTTACAAAAAAAAAACTATAAAAGTAAATTAATTCAACAATTTTACTATTTAGAACTTTGGGGCCGTGGGTAGCCTAGTAGTTAGAGCATCGGACTCCAGACCGGAAGGTCTAGGTTCGATCTCCGATGCCACCAAATACCCTCCGAGTACACACGGAGTACGTGCTCGTTAAATCAGTGGGGATGAAAGTTTTGTGGGCTGAATCACGAGTGCAGGGGACTGGAGAGTATTTCCCTCTCCTTCAGTTCCATGCCTTAATTGTGGAGGTGGAGATTGGTGTTGTCGCCAGCTATCGTCCTTTCGGGGAATTTCACCGAACTAATTCATACTGTCACCTGTATAGTGCTCAAGGCCAACGACAGGCGTACTTCTAGCCCCTTGCCACGATGAATTTCGTAAGCCTCGATCTGACTACGTCAGACAGGTGACATTAGAAACAACAACAAAACCTTTAAATAGCAATGATAATTTGTATAGGGAAAATTAATACATTTGGTTTGATTTTTTAACGTAAGTAAAGTAAAAGCGATTGGTGACAGACAACGTAATTTTGACCCTTGGTCAAGTGATGAAGATGACACCCCACTCTCCAAACTTCCGCACCAATCTACGAAAGATCTTAGTGGCATCAGGACTGGAACTCAGGGAGTGGATATTAACGTCACACTGTTCAGCTACACGAGGGCTTTTGGCGACGGACTTCGTCATTTTGAACCACGGTCAAATGACGAGGACGACACCTGATCTGGCACCCCCACTCCAAACAACCACACCACACCAACGGGAGAACGTTTGAGCTCTCGACAGATTTAGCGTGCATCGCTCCCCTACACGGCGGGTCTTCAGTGATACTGGGCTCGAACGCATGACACGCCAGCCACGATCCGATACCTTGACCACTTGGCTACCGCAGTCACCTTGCCTGTCCCAAATTCGTGAACTAGACCACTTGGCTTTCATGGCCACACTAAACATTGTAAATTTTGATTGTAGTGGTCTCTAGTGGATATATACACAAAAATAAGAGCTATATATTATTAAAAGAAAAATTTGACTTTTTCTCACCTTGGACCTGAGTTCCCATTCACTACACAAGTGTCAATTCTTTTTCGGGGTGGGTCCACTGTAGAAAAAATTTTTAAAAAATAATTGCATTTTAATGTAACTAAAAAAAAAAAAAAAAAAATATATGCATGTCACCTAAAAAAGTTCCTGGCGTTTTTGTTTTTACTCTAAAAAAATAACAAAACTTTTAACATACATCAATTCAATTATATATAGTAGGGTAGTTTTTCACGCATTGTTTGCAAATACACTCGTATATCGTTAGCATAAGTATATAAATATATGCTATATACTAATTTGTAAACTGGCATTTCAGCGAAATTTAAGTTAATTTCATCAAGTAGTTATATTATTGATCAACTCACATGTACAGAATGTTGCCGAATTTGACCGAAACATTCAAAGAGCTGATAGTAAATAGCATGAGGACGCCAAATCACCATAGAAACAGGAATGGCGAACCAGTGGCACGCGTGCCATCAATGGCACGTGACACAATATCTTGGGCACGCCAGCGCTCAAAATATTTTTGCATTTTTTTTTTTTTTTTCAAATAACAAAATTCACTCAAAAACAAGTATTACCAACAAACACGAGTGATCGGTCGCGGAACGGCTGAGTTGAGTTTGAGTTTGGTGTTTTATGGCGCAAGAGAGCCAGTTTTGGCTATACTGCGCCAAACATTCATAGGTCTGTGGTCTGGACCGGAAAAGGAGAAATTGGATGACAAGATGGAGGGGCGAAAATAGAGAAGGATCACTGGGGGACCCCGGGTCGTGACACCCGTGTTTACCAAAAATAGTAACCCTTGGGAAAAAGAAAAGATCACTAGGGTACCCCGGGATTGTGACACCCGTACCCACCGAAAAAAGATACTTCCCGAGGGGCGGAAAAGGCTGGGAGCACACTTGTTTGTTATTGTCTTGCCTTAGTTACGTCGTGGACAACAGTTGCTTATGATGCAAAATTTGTCTACGCATAGCATAGCCAATTTCGTCGACACATCTGTATTTTAAAGTTTATTTGTGTTGTATTTACGATATTACTAGTTTAGCAAAAGAACAAAAAGTGCAAGATATAGTAAGGGTAAAAGAGAATTTCAAACTTGGTGAATCTAGAAATATGGCAATATCAGTAAAGGCAAGAAAGCGGTGTGTGTTTTATGTTCTGGAACAGTGGTATGCAGAGCATCTCGTCTGTAAAATGGCATTTTGAAACGAATCCCAAATCCTCTTGTCAAAAAAGTGAACCACAGCAAAAATAATTAATTGCTTATAAACCATTTGACAAATGATTCCACACAATTCAGCATGCATTCTACTAAAAGATACGTCTTACAATCCTAATATAAGTTATTTGTGATCGAATTTGCAGCAACAGAAGTCACACTAATGTTACTTTAATTTTAACTACTCGCATAACTAAATGTATTTTTTCGTTGTAAATAAAGAGTTTTGTGTTGTTAGTATTTAGCTCTCTACTATTTTCCCAATAATCACAAGTCAAAATTATTTGACGGCACGTTCATATCTCAGTGAACACTTCTGTAGAACGTTGCACTTTTAAGTTGCACGAAGGCTATTGGCGACGGATCTCGTCATTTTTAACCATGGTGACTAGGACAACACCTGAGCTGGCACCCTCTCTCCTAACTTCCACACCACACCAAAGGGGCGGCGTTTGAGCCTTGACATATTTAATGTTCATTCCTCCCATACAGTAGCGCACACAGAAGTTTTCCCAAGTGTGGGGGTCCAGGGTCGAAAGTCCACCATTCTTGTATCATCTCCTTTGATTTTGTTTGATTTTGGCGATAAAAACAGTAAAAACTAATTATTGAATAAATAATTAGGGGTTAATTAATAAAATTAATTATTAAAACAAATATTCAATTAAAATTAACATATATACTTAAAATTATAATCAATCTAAATCAATAAAAATCAAGGCTTTGGGGGGGGACCCCCCCTTGTCCCGGCCACTTCTCCCAAAAAAGCGGGTTTCAGGTCGGTCGAACTCAGCGTGCCACCCACAAGTCCATGACTTGACCTCCGCTATACGGTTTCCCCCCTTAAGATACCCAACACGTTGGGGCCCTTAATTTTTGCAAAAGCGTAAAAATGGTAATATTTATGATATTCAGTGTCCTTAGATTAGAAAATGTATATAAAATTTTTTTAAAGAATAGTATTACAAAAAAAAATTATTTAAGTACAATATTTTGACAAAAAAATGAACATAGAATGACCCATTTTCAAAATATTCCCTTTTCGTAAAAATTTTATAATAATAATATTCTGCCTTATATAGCTCAGACCTATGTACAGAGGCTCAACTAAATTTTTTTGAAATATAAAAAACTTAAATGGGTTTATCATTTTTTACGACAACGGGGGGGCAATTTTAAGAAAAAAACGCCGATAATTATTTAAAGGTTTAACTCTAAAAATAATGTGTTTTTCAAAACTCATTATTGAGCCTCTGTACGGGGTCTGATTTTTATACAGGCAAATATTATTATAATAGAAGCATTTTTCACAAAAAGAATTTTTTTTAAAAATTTTTTTGTTCTTTTTTGTCAAAAATTTTTTCTTAAAAAATTTTTTATGTATCTATTTTAAAAAATTTTTTAAAATACAATTTTCTAACTAAGTGCCTAAATTTTTTTAAATAAGATTTTTAAATACTTTTTTCCCCAAAAAATTACTTAATTAAAATCAAAGTTCTGTCCCTTTTTTTAAAGCATACAACTGGGGAATAACTTTTGATATTCCAATGAATTGTTCATTATACCTTTCTATATTTATGTAACTAGAAAAAACTACAGTGAATACTTGGGAAAGAAAATTTTAGGGGGCTCCTTTATATACATTGCAAAAAAAGTACCTATGGTGTGTTAAAAAAAAAGTAAAACTTTTATTCCCACACCTTTTTTATACCCGTTCTTCGCACGGGTTAATTGAAAAATTTAAACAATACGTTAAGGATAAAAAATTTTTAATGAGTTAATTTACCGGGAAATTCAAAATTAAACAAAAAAATTTTGCATATATTGCCGCCTAAAAGACCCTCTTTTAAAAAATTTTTAAATCTGTAATCTAAAGCTGATATAAAAAGGGTTTTTTTTTTTTTTCTATAACTCCCGTAACTCTCTTTGTGGGTCGATTTTTGAAAATCCTTTCCCAAGATTATCTCTGCTCGCAAAATAAAATTTTAAAAATTTTGTAATGAACAAAATATATAAATAACTTATATCTGGAATGTAATACGTTTAAAATTTCTTTTGTTGTATTTATTTTTATTTAAAATTTAATAGCCCCACACTCCGCCTGTTCAAACTTTCGCGGTTATGGGGCCTGGCAAACAAAACAAATGCAGTTTTGCTTCACAAAAAAATAGATATATGCTGTCGCGGGGCAAATGGCAGAATATTTTTTTCCCACTTACTTGAAAAATTTTTATTTTGGACACTTTACACAATATCTTTATAAAATTTTATCCTATGTGATTCATGTATAAGCTATATTTTGTAAAATGTCATTAAAATCCATTCAGTTGTTTTGCGTGAAAATACCCAAAAACCCCCACAAACTTTCACGTTTATAATATTAGTAAGGATAAAATACTCGTATCCAGGCGCAAAAATCTGACACTACCCCTTCAAATAAGCCCCTTGAGATGCCGCTCACTCTCTGTAATGCTTCTATCACAGACGGAAGCAACTCTATTTTAAGACGACGTGGAGCAGGTCTGTCGAGCTCTGCGTGATTTCTTTACCAGGCGGAAATCTGATTCCTTTCAAGGATATTTTCGAATAGGGGAAAAGTCAGATGTCACACGGAGTCATTTTGAAAGAGTAGGCAATCTGACGTATTGCAGCCATGAGAAAGAGTTTAAAATCCCTGATAAGTTATTAAGACTGATAAGCTTGACACGTCTTTCTTTAATCTAGCATTAGGAAAAGAGGGAAGAGATTCCAATATCAATACCAGAAGAAATATCTTTAATAAATCAATACAGTTGTTGACTTTATTGCTGATGACATTGATATCATCGCTCGAACACCCACGGCACTTCTTATCTTTAGAGAAAGAGGCCCTCAGGATGGAACTGAAAATCAATCAGAATAAGACCAAGTACATGCCTTGCACTAAATCATGTTTTAACAATTCCCACTTTAAAATTGAAGAGTATAGTTTTGAAGTTGTTAACAGTTTCACTTATTTAGGTTCGGAAATTAACAATAGAAACGATTGTACTACTGAAATCCAAAAGAGAATTACTATGGCTAATAGATGTCTTAATGGAATACGAAAATATATGAAATCAAATTTAATCAAAAGAAAAACAAGGTTCTATTGTATAAAAGTCTTTTAAGATCAGTATTAACTTATGCTTGTGAAACTTGGTCCATGTCTCGAACAGATGAGTATCTACGAAAGGAAGATTTTAAGATTCATTTTTAGAGGAATTCAGGAAAATGGAACATGGAGAAGAAGCTCAAATTTAGAGCTCTATCGATGATATAAAGAATCTGACATTGTTAACTTCATCAAAATACAACGAATTAAATGGGCAGGTCACGTTATCAATGAACGCACCACTAAACAAGTCTTCAATGCTCAACAAATTAGCACTCGAAGAAAAGGCAGGCTAAATCTTAGATGGATTGAGGACCTAGAAAAATACCTCCTATATTTGAGAACTAAGAATTGGAGAACACAAGCAAGGAGAAGGCTTGCCTAGAAAAGGCTTCTTGAGAAGGCCAAGGCCCACTCTGGGCTGTTGAGCCTCTGAGGAAGGAAGGAGGGAATCTGACGAGTGAGTGAGAGTTTTATTAACGTTGCACTATAAAGCAACACGTAGGATATTGGCGACGGATCTCGTAGTTTTGAACCTCCGTCAAGGGAGAAGGATGACACCTATGCTGGCTCCACCTACTTCTAACTACCCCACCACATGAACGGGTACACATTAAGCATCAGCAGATTTTAACGTGCATCGACCCTTCCTATAAGACGGGTATTCGGAGGCGCGAGGACTCGAACGTGCGATACTCCTGATCACGGGATTATTAGATGCTTTATCTTGGAAGGCCTGATTGAACCTTGAGAAATTTAATCCAGAGATGTGATTCAAGTTTTTTTCACTTTGTAAAAAATTGAAAAACAGACGGCATATATTCATATGTCTTCGCTCATCGGTGGTCTGCTGGTGGTTGACAGCTTCTACTGGCAGAAAATGATTCACGCATTTGCATTAGTATCATCTACAAACACGCAATGAAACATTTTTCTCCAGCTTCATTTATTTCAGCACAATTATTAATAGCGGAATATATTTTTAAGTCAACTTATAAACAGTTTAAAGGATCTTAAAAGTTGCGTTCCTTTTTAAAAACTAGTGTAGGTAAGAGGTTCAAGCTGAGTCACTCAAGTAATATAAAGATTTTTTACAACAGTATCACATCAATGACAAAGAGAAATCCTAAGTTTAGGAGTTTTAAAAGTTAGGAGTCCGAGGTTTAGTTACGTTCCTTTAAAAAAGACCAGTAAAGATATTTAGTTAAGAATAACCCTGTAAATTCTTTCTGGTTGACTCAAGTAACCTGCAACAATTTTCTTACAACAACGCCATACGAACTACAAAGAGAAATCCTAAGTGCAGGAGAAAAGAAAAAGTAAGAGCCTACCTGACTCCGATCTGCTCCTGAGGATAACTTCCGTTTCGTCCTCGTAGCAAGGTTTCCGTCTCTTCCGATCCAAGAGAAGGAAATAGATCACCTTTTCGGTGTTGTGGCTGAAAAAGGAAAGGAGAAAAACTTATTTTTCCCTCTCTCTCTCTTTACTTATATAATAAATCAGAAAATATCACCAAAAAGTGATGTATAGATAAAGTAAATCTTGAATTTTTGTAGTGAAAAATTGCAATGCAAATATGATTTTTGTAAATATATTTATCTGCAGTATGAGAAAGATTTATTTCACTTATCACAAAATATAAATAGATGGAAGAAAATAAGTTTCAGCCTTTGATGAATTTGAATACATTTCTTTATTGATACGAGTATATAGGGCTGTGCTTATCTTGAATTTAAAATTGAATACATGAGTGTGTTTTTCTCCCTTCTTATTTCGGCTGGGGTACATGTCTTGTATCAAGTTATTGAGACAGTTCGTCCTCTTTCGTATCATCGAGTTTTGAAAATTAATTCGTAAAAAAAATTTATATAGTCCCTTGGTGACTTGCATAAAACATTTTTTTAAATTTTCATTTCTGATTAAGCGGAAAAGCAGTAACTCAATTCCTTTTCTTTCTTTCTTTTTTTAGATCATTTTATATAATAAGAGAGAATCTTCTTAAAAAAAAGATATTTTGTAAATTTATGTTCAAAACACATCTTATTATATCTGGATATACCGAAACGAAATTTTAAAAGTTAGATTATGATATTTAGTGTCACTTAGATTAGAATACAGGTATAAAAAATACGCAAGTGCACATTTTGACAAAAAATATTTAAATACAATATTTCGGGCAAAAAAATTAACTTAGAGAGAATAACCTTTTTTTTTTCATCGTTCTTTCTTTCCTTAGGAAAATGTTTATTATAGGCACAATATTTTTGCCTGTATAGCTAGACCTTGCACAGAGGCTCAACTATGATTTTTAAAAAAATAACATTATTTTCAGAGTTACAACCCATTGAAATATATATAATTATCATCGTTTTTTTCTTAAAATTCCTCCCCTCTGTTGTCGTAAAACATGGATAAACCCACTTCTAAGTTATATATTTCAAAAATTCTAGTTGAGCCTCTGTACAGACATCTGACCTATATACAGGCAAAATATTATTATAAAAGAAGCATTTTTCGCAAAAGGAGAATATTTCGAAAATGGCTCATTTTATGTTCATTTTTTGTCAAAATATTGTACTTAAATAAATTTTTATTGCAATACTATTCTTAAAACAATTTTATATACATTTTCTAATCTAAGTGACACTAAATATCATAAATATTATCTATTTATACGCTTTTGCAAAATCACGGTTCCGAACGTAGTCGGATACCTTAACTATGAGACCATTATTAATTAACTATATAAGATTATTTTTTAAAAATTTTCCCTGGAAAATTTTTTGAAACTTTTAAAATATCTTTAAAATGCTCAAATAAGGGGAAACAAATAAGGCGGAATAAAATATATCTTTCATGATTTAATAAAATAAATTCATCCATTTCAAAAAGATTACACTAGATGGCGCTTCAAATTCAACTGCATTTGCATAAATACCAATTCCAAACAAGTGTTTAAAATATCTTTTAAACTTCATGGTTTTTTTTTTTTGCCACTTTTGAAATAAAAAAATAGAAAATATTTTAAATTTCGTATCGTGTAACATGTTTATTACTTTTTAAAAATCATATGTTCCCAATGTAGTAAAATACAAATACTAATTGGAAAAATATCACTTAATCCTGTAAACTTATAAAAACATGAAAAAACATTTTGGTGGAAAATTTCGTACTGACGAAAACAAATCCGAATTTTTAAAATTTGAGGTTAACATTAAGCATGTATTATTATTATCAAGAGTTACATTTGTCTTTATAAAGCGAAAGACGAAATTTTTAAAGAATTCTACTTGAACTTTTTTGAACTAGTTTTAGATATGTTGCCATTACGGTAGAAGAAAATATAACTGTTTTGAATGTTTTACGAATTTCGCATTATTCAGATTATGGATGATATTACAGACACCAAAAATTTTTTATAGGGAGGTTAGAGCGATTAAAAACGGTAAACAGCATTGGATTGTGTCGACATTTATAGCACTATAATATAGATATTTAATAAAACGAAAAAGAATTCTTTTTCTGAAAATGAAACACTAGATATTAAAGAAAAAGAAAATTAGAATAGTCTCTGGCAGAGAATTATTTTTAATATAACAAATATTCTATTCGTATTTCTCTTATTCTTATTGAGTTTGAATATTTTTACAATTTATTTCAGTTTTAATTATCATTGAGCGTATTGAAACACATGTTTTAATAACAACGGAGCACATTATATTAAGCCAAATTATTTTAGAGTAATATAAATATTAAAAAAATTTTTAAAAATTGATAAACCTGATAAGAATACTTCTAAATATTTACTTGCGTGCTCTAATTTTATAATTTTTTTTTAAGAAAATTCGAAAACCTATATGTGGATCCCTAAAATCGACATAAAAATAGTTTTAAGTGGGTTAAAAAAAATTCAACTAAAAACAGTTCTGTTTTTATTTTTTCTTACACACACACGTTAAATATTCAAATAAACACAATACCTGAGATTTTCAAAGGCGATTAAAAATGCCACAGAATTGACATTTTCTTCAGTAATTCAAAATGATTAGTAGATTCAAAACGAAACAATTTCACAATTATACTTCTTTACTCTTTGATTACCTCATTTAATTTATCTTAATTTTTTATCTCATTCCGCTGATCTAGCTTACTTACACTAATTTTGAAACAAAAGTACTTGAAAATTTCTTCCCTGCCATAATCTATTCCGAATTTTTCTTAATTACTTTTGTAATCGCTCTTGTTATAACAACTGTAATTGACTGTTACAAACAGCAGAAACGCCCTCCAGTGACCACCAATTTTCAGTAAAGGCCAGGTGAGGAAAGAATGTGATCGCTATGAAAAACCGTCCATGTTCTTTGCTCGTTATTTTTTGTTACCAATATGTGTGTGTGTTCCTTTTCTCTATTAATAATTGTTACACTAAAGCAGATTCCATTGAACCCAAATTAAAATTTACCACTATAGTTTAATCTTTAATGCTCAACGCTCTACACTTTTAAAGTATAATAATATGATACTTCATTGTCTTTATTTTGTTTATTAAAATCCAATTCCTTAATTATTAAATAACTTGTGAATGGTATAAAAAACTTTTTATATACTTAACAAGTATTAGAATTAATATTTAATCCCTTTCTAACTATTACAAGCTCTTCAAAACAGTACTCGTTACAGTGTGTGTTGTTTCTATTATTCAAAATGCATCATCATATGTTTTAGTTCACAACAAATATTTATTTTATATGAAGTATTTAATTAAATAACGTTTCTATACAAAGGCAGAAAGTCAAAAGAAAAATATAATACATTATTAATTAAAAAGATAAAGGAGGGAAAATGACAATATACGTCAACTTCAGATCCCCTGCTCTCAGAGAAATCCAATACCAATTTTTCAAAACAACAAAACTATTCACTAATGAAAGTCTGAGTTGTTTTCTTATTGTTTAAGGAACACAGGGGGATGACCAAACGATAATAAGAGAAGAATCAATAGCCTTACTCCGATTTGAGAAGCTCCTCCACCAATTTCTCCTTGTCTTTGAAACATCCTAGTGACGTCATACTCCCTAGTACGTCTGGATCAATATCGTCTGAAGAGGGGATCACGTGGGTCTGAAAAACACACAACAGATGTTGCCATTCATCACACACAAAAAATTATTCTAAAAATGTATTCTTTCGATTCCAGATATTAATTGGGAAGTATTTGTGAATCTGAGATGGCAACGGTTCTGGAGAATTTTGCGATATTAGAGAATTGAAGGGTGGTATAGAGTTGAAAAGGTATTTACGTGCTTTAATGTGAGGTGTACGTGACGAAGAGGGTGTTTTGGTGCAGACGACCGGAAGTACATTCTAAAGTGCAAAATCAGATTTTGAACAATTGACTTCCAATATCTGCAGAAATTTTTGTTTCCGAATTATTTAGATAGTCTCAGTTAAAATATTCAATTTCCTCAGACGAAATATATTTCGTGTATAAACTAATCATTTGTAACAGCTCATTTATTAAACTTTATAGTATAATATAATGATTGAATTAAGTAATTGATGAAATATACAACGTAACTATAATTTATATCAATTTTGATGTATAATGTGTAATTGAAATTTTTTTTTTATAACATTAGATGTATTTCAATTTTGCAAAGTCTATTCGTAGAAGGATTCAAAAGTTCCCGGACTGAGTCTATAACTTAAAAAATATTACTAGTTAAGGTCCGACACTATCCGACTACGTTCGGAACCGTGATTTTAAAAAAGCGCATAAATGGATCACTTTCATGATATTTAGTGTCACTTAGATTAGAATACATGTATAAAATGGTTTTAAGGACATTTTGACAAAATTTTTTTTTCATTTAAATACAATATTTTGGCAAAAAATTAACTTAGAATAACCTTTTTTCAAAATATTCTTCTTTATAAAAATCTTCTAAAATAATAATATTTTGTGTGTGTGTGTGTGTTGTGTGTGTGTGTGCTCCCTCTCTTTATATAAAGTAAAGACTTCTCCAGAGAGTCTGAACTATTTTTTTTTGAAAAAATTTACATTATATATTAAATTACACCATTGAAATATAATTATCGGCGTTTTTCTTAAAATTTCCCCCTGATGTCTAAAACATAGATAAACCCTCAAGTAAATTTT
>BMAV01026948.1:0-23879 GCA_019973955.1 Trichonephila inaurata madagascariensis
GGTCGGTAAGTGGGCTTTCAAGCCAAATAGGTCGGTTTTTTCAAGAAGATGTTTCATTTTTAAAAAAAAGTTACAGGAATTTTTTGAAACGGAGACCAGATTAAGAGTTCTGGTCAAATTTCGAGTGAAATGGGTCACTTTGGTAAGTTTCTAGGGTAAAAAAAAAATAATAATGGTGGGCATGACACTGAAACAAACTATACAGAGGGGACGAATTTCAAACAATTGGGCATAACTTCTGAACTAATTAGAATTTCGACAAACGCCATATATATTCGTGATTAGCAATGAATTCTGTGCAAGGGAAACTAAGTTTAGTGAGAATTTGCCTGTTTTTTAAAATCGGTCGGTAAGTTGGCTTTCAAGCCAAATAGGTCGGTTTTTTCAAGAAAATGTTTCTTTTTTAAAAAAAAAGTTACAGTAATTTTGTGAAACAGAGACCAGATTAAGAGTTCTGGTCAAATTTCGAGTGAAATGGATCACTTTGTTGATTTTCTAGGGTAAAAAAATAGTGGTGGGCATGACACTCAAATAGACTATTGAAAGAGGGGACGAATTTCAAAGAAACAGTTGGGGTATAACTTTTGAACTAATTGAAATTTCGACAAGCGCCATACATATTCGTGATCAGCGTTGAATTCTGTGCAAGAAAAACTAAGTTTGGTAAGAATGGAAGCAAGACAAAAAATGACCCAAACGCACGGAAAAGAGAAATCCGTTGCAATTAAGCCCATTTGAAAGAGGAAAGCTTCAAAAAGGATAATACTGCAATTGAAATTTTTTACTTTTTTATCCGGTGTTTTTCTGATACTTGTCATAGAAATGAATTACCAAAGTGCAATAACTTGAGTTCTAATAATCGCAGGGTAATGTTTTAAGTGTCTTTGAGTTTGGGGCGGCTTCTCGTTCGAATGACACCCGGTTTTTTAAAATCGGTCGGTAAGTTGGCTTTCAAGACCAAATAGGTCTGTTTTTCAAGGTGTTTCATTTTTAAAAAAAAAGTTACAGGAATTTCGTGAAACGTAGACCAGATTTATATTCCTGGTCAAATTTCGAGTGAAATGGGTCACTTTGTTAAGTTTCTAGGGTAAAAAAAAATAGTTGTGGGCATGACACTGAAACAAACTATACAGAGGGGACGAATTTCAAAGAAACAATTGGGCATAACTTCTGAACTAATTGAATTTCAACAAACGCCATACATATTCGTGATCAGCATTGAATTCTGTGCAAGAGAAACTAAGTTTAGTGAGAATTGGCCTGTTTTTTAAAATCGGTCGGTAAGTTGGCTTTCAAGCCAAATAGGTCAGTTTTTCAAGAAGATGTTTCATTTTTAAAAAAAAGTTACAGGAATTTTGTGAAACGGAGACCAGATTAAGAGTTCTGGTCAAATTTCGAGTGAAATGGGTCACTTTGGTAAGTTTCTAGGGTAAAAAAATAATAATGGTGGGCATGACACTGAAACAAACTATACAGAGGGGACGAATTTCAAAGGAACAATTGGGCATAACTTCTGAACTAATTAGAATTTCGACAAACGCCATATATATTCGTGATTAGCAATGAATTCTGTGCAAGGAAACTAAGTTTAGTGAGAATTGGCCTGTTTTTTAAAATCGGTCGGTAAGTTGGCTTTCAAGCCAAATAGGTCAGTTTTTCAAGAAGATGTTTCATTTTTAAAAAAAAGTTACAGAATTTTGTGAAGATATTTTGGTCAAAATTTAAAAACTGTGTTTTAGGAAAATTGGGAAAAATTAAAGGAAAGAAAGAAATTGAAATTTGTTTGTTTAAAATTTGGAAAATAAATGTGCAAGACTAATTTGAAAACTTTTAAAAGTGGGAATTCTTAACAGATAATCAATATCATTTAAAAATTTAAAAAGTAATTTTAAATTTTCAATGCCGATTTAAAAAAATTGATAAAAATTAAGTTAAAAAAAAATTGGGGATAATTTATTGATTAACCAAAAAATTCGATAATGCTTAAATCAAGTTTTTTGTTGTTAATGCAAAAAGTTTTAAAAGGTCGTTTTTTCAGCAAATGGTTTTTTTAAAGTTTTCATTTAAAAAAAGTTGGAATTTTAAACGAACCAGTTATTGTCAAATTGTAATGGGACTTTAAATTTAAAAAAATATTTGGATACAAAACAAAAACTAAATGAAATTTCATAAACATCAATCTCATTCAAGTTAATTTTGAAGAAAATTTTAAGAAATGATTGAATGGCAGAAAATTGGTCAAATGGGAACAAAAGTTTTTAAAATTTTTTTAAAAGGGCAGATTTAAAATCAGTTAAAGGGACTGAGGTAATTTGAAATTTAAAGTGCATACATAGGGGAAAGAATTTAAAATTTAGTTAATTAACAAAAATCAAGCATATTAGAAATTAATTAAAATGGTAATAAAATAAATGAAAAATATTTTATTTCTTTAAAAAATATTAAAGAACAATGCTGGTAATTTTGGAATTTGGTCTTTGAAATAATTTAAAAGGGTTTCCCAATTAAAAGGAATTTAAGTTTTTTTTAATAGGTTTTAAAATCATCATAGTGTTCGCAAAAGGTCTTTTAAGTTTATAAAAAAATAATGATTTGACGAGACAATTAATGGAATTAAATGAAATTATTGATTTATAAAAAAAATTTTTGGGGGAACTAATCAAGAATTAAGAAATTATTAATCAATTATGATTTGATGGTTTTCGTGAACATTTTAAAACGTGGTTTAAAGGAAAGTGGTTCCAAATTTGTTTAAAAGATTCATTTTAAAAAAAGTTATACGCAATTATTTGGTAATTTCAGAAAAATTGGAATTTCAAAATTAAGGGGAATCAAAAAATTTAGTTGGGAATTTCAAAACCCTTCGTATAAATTTGAAGGCTTTAGAATGGTCTGTTTTTAATGTTTAAAAAATTCAGGAATTAGGTTTTAAAAGTGTTCTTTAAAAGGAATTTTTTAGTTTCTGGTAAAAAAAATGGGAACAATTATAGGGTAAATATAATGACATTTATAATAACAAAATTTGACAGCCAGATTTGAAAGTAATTTCAGAAAAATTGTTTAAATGAATTGTAAACCAAATTGTAAGTGTTTTTAAAATTAAGGGGAAATAAAGGAATGCAAATTATAATGTTTGATTAAGGAAATAAGGATAACTATTAAATTTTTTGGATTTCTGTATGTTCAAACATATTTTATAACGAGGAATTCAAGATGTTTGGGGTCTTTTTAAAACGTAAATTGTTAAGTGATTTCAAAATTTTTAAGGTTTAGAAGTTGAGGAAAAAAGAGAGTTAATTACATATGGGAAATTAAATTTAATTTAAAAATATTTGGTCAAAAGCATAAAGGGTTCAAAAAGTTTAAACTTTATATAATTTGAATGTAAGATATGGTGTTCTGTCAGAAAACGTTTTAAGAATTTTTTAAAAAAAACGTTAAGCTTTAAAAGTTCGGATTCAGAAATGGTCATTTAATTCTGGTAAAAGGGTATTTGAATTAGGGAAAAAAGGGATATAAATTAAGTGTTAATGATATCGGGACAATTGAATTAAAAATCGTTGAATTGCAAAGAAATTGTTTTTTAAAATGTTTTGAAAATCTTGTTTAAAATCAGTGTTTACAAGTTTCTTAAAAAAAGTTTTAAAAATTAAGGGAAAAAAAAGGAGTGAATTTAATTTGAATAAAATATGTGAAAAAATTGAAGGACAAAAAATTGGAAATTTAAATGAAAAAATTATTTGAAAATAAAAGGGAAAACGGTAGGAATTGTTCTTAAATGTGGTAAAGGCAGAAAAGCTCAGAAATTTATTTAATTGATTTTTAAGGAAAAAGGTTAAAATTTAATATTTTTTATTCTGATAGAGGTTAATTGAAAATTTAACGCGTAATTAATTGTAATTTGGGTAATTGAAAGGTTAAAATTCAGTGGGGAACAGATAATTGTAATTAAGAAAGAAAAGATTAACGAAAAATTTTCTTTTGGAATTCGATAATTGGAATAAAATATTGGAATCTGAATTAAAAAACGAATCAAATTGATTGACCCGTAATGAATTTAAAGGGGCTGTTTCATCGAGGTTTTTAAGAATTGTTAAGAAAGTTTTTAAATGAAGATTTTTAAGGATTTAAGAGCGTTAATTTCTAGAAAAATTGAATTCAGAATAAATAGAAAAAAAAAATTGGGATTTTGAAAAAATTGGAATAAAAATTGGCACTTAATTATTCAAAAAGTTAAATGTTTGAAATTGCAGTAAAAGGATTTTTAAGGAGTTTTTAAAAATTTTAAAATCTTTGAAAGAAAATAAGATTTTCAAATTAAGAAAGTTGTAATTCAAGTAAAAATATTTGGGTGTACTAAAAATATAAGGGACGAATTAAAAAAATGGGAAAATTTAAGTTAATTTGACAATATTTTCGGACACGTTTAAGGAGAATGTTTAACAGAATGTTTAGGAAAGGTTTTTAAAAGTTTTTTAAGAAAAGAATTGTAAGAGAATTTATTTTAATTTGTAAAGAAAATGTGATGGAAAATTTGGTGAAAATTTGAATAAAAATTGATTTGAACTAAAACGATGGATCATTAATCGTTAGAAATTATAATGTTAAAACATAATGGTTTAGGAAATAGCAAAATTTTAAAATGAAAGAAATTTAAAAGGATAAAATAAATTTTAGATAAAAATAGTTGTGGGCATGACACTGAATCAAATATACAGAGGGACGTAATTTCAAGAAACAATTGGGCATATCTTCTGAACTAATGGAATTTCACAAACGCCATACATATTCGTGATCAGCAGAATTCTGTCAAGAAGAAACTAAGTTTAGTGAGAATTGCTGTTTTTAAAATCGGTCGGTAAGTGGGCTTTCAAGCCAAATAGGTCATTTTTCAAGAAGATGTTTCATTTAAAAAAGTTACAGGAATTTTTGAAACGGAAACCAGATTAAGAGTTCTGGAAATTCGAGTGAAATGGTCACTTTGGTAAGTTTCTAGGTCAAAAATAATAATTTGGATGACACTGAAACAAACTATACAGAGGGACGATTTCAAACAATTGGGCATAATGACTAATAGAATTTCATTAACAACATATATATTCGTGATTAGCAAGAATTCTGTGCAGAAATAGTTAGGAAATTTGCCTGATTTTAAATCGGTCGGTAAGTTGGCTTTCAAACCAAATAGGTCGGCATTTCAGAAAAATTTCCTTAGGACAAAAGTTACAGTAATTTATGAAACAGACCAGATTAAGAGTTCTGATCAAATTTCGATGAAATGGACACTTTGTTATGAATAGGGTTATAAAATTTGGTGGGCATGACACTCAAATAGACTTTCAAGCCAATGGACAATTTCAAGAAAAGTTGGTTATAACTTTTAACTAATTGAAATTTCGAAAGCGCCAACATATTCTGATCACGAATTCGTGCAAGAAATAAGTTTGTAGATGAAGCAAGACAAAAAAAGACCCAAACGCACGGAAAAGGAAACCGTTGCAATTAAGCCATTGAATAGAAAGCTTCAAAAAGGATAATACGCAATTGAAATACTTTTTCCGGAGTTTCTGATATGGTAAGAATGAAACAAGTCAAAACTTGAGTTCTAAAATCGAGAGTAATGTTTTAAGTGTCTTTGAGTTGGGCGGCTTCTCGTTCGAATACACGGTTTTTTAAAATGTCGGAGTTGCTTCTGTCAGCCAAAAGTTGTTTTTCAAGAGTGTTTCATTTTAAAAAAAGTTACAGGAATTTTCTGAAACGTAGACCAGATTTATATTCCTGGTCAAATTTCCAGTGAAATGGGTCACTTTGGTAAGTTTCTAGGGTAAAAAATAGTTGTAGGCATGACACTGAAACAAACTATACAGAGGGACAATTTCAAAGAAACAATTGGGCATATCTTCTGAACTAATTGGAATTTCACAAACGCCATACATATTCGTGATCAGCATTGAATTCTGTGCAAGAGAAACTAAGTTTAGTGAGAATTTGGCCTTTTTTTAAATCGGTCGGTAAGTGGGCTTTCAAGCCAAATAGGTCGATTTTCAAGTGTTTCATTTTAAAAAAAATTACAGGAATTTTGAAACGAGACCAGATTAAAGTTCTGGTCAAATTTCAGGAAATGGGTCACTTTGGTAATTTCTAGGGTAAAAAATAATAATGTGGAGATGACACTGAAACAAACTATACAGAGGGACGAATTTCAAACAATTGGGCATAACTTCTGAACTAATTAGAATTTCGACAAACGCCATATATATTCGTGATTAGCAATGAATTCTGTGCAAGGGAAACTAAGTTTAGTGAGAATTTGCCTGTTTTTAAAATCGGTGAAGTTGGCTCAAGCCAAATAGGTCGTTTTTCAAGAAATGTTTCTTTTAAAAAAAGTTCAGTAATTTTGTGAAACGGAGACCAGATTAAGAGTTCTGGCAAATTTCGAGGAAATGGATCACTTTGTTGATTTTCTAGGTAAAAATAGTGGTGGGCATGACACTAAATAGACTATTGAAGAGGGACGAATTTCAAGAAACAGTTGGGGATAACTTTGAACTAATTGAAATTTTGACAAGCGCCATACATATTCGTGATCAGCGTTGAATTCTGGCAAGAAAAATAAGTTTGTAAGAATGGAAGCAAGACAAAAAAGACAAAGCACGGAAAGAAATCCGTTGCAATTAAGCCCATTTGAAGAGGAAAGCTTAAGGATAATACTGCAATTGAAATTTTTACTTTTTTCGGAGTTTTCTGATACTTGTCATAAAATGATTACAAAAGTGCAATACGAGTTCAAAATCGCGGGTAATTTTTAAGTGTCTTTGAGTTTGGGGCGGCTTCTGTTCGAATAACCCGTTTTTAAAATCGGTCGGTAAGTTACTTTCAAGCCAAATAGGTCTGTTTTTTCAAGGTGTTTCATTTTTAAAAAAAAGTTACAGGAATTTCGTGAAACGTAGACCAGATTTATATTCCTGGTCAAATTTCGAGTGAAATGGGTCACTTTGTTAAGTTTCTAGGGTAAAAAATAGTTGTGGGCATGACACTGAAACAAACTATACAGAGGGACGAATTTCAAGAAACAATTGGGCATATCTTCTGAACTAATTGGAATTTCAACAAACGCCATACATATTCGTGATCGCATTGAATTCTGTCAAAGAAACAAGTTTAGTGAGAATGGCCTGTTTTAAAATCGGTCGTGTGGCTTTCAACAAATAGGTCGTTTTTCAAGAAGATGTTTCTTTTAAAAAAAAGTTCAGGAATTTTTGAAACGGAACCAGATTAAGAGTTCTGGTCAAATTTCAGTGAAATGGGTCACTTGGAATTTCTAGGGTAAAATAATAATGGTGGGTGACACTGAAACAAACTATACAGAGGGACGAATTTCAAACAATTGGGCATAACTTGAACTAATTAGAATTTCGACAAACGCCATATATATTCGTGATTAGCAATGAATTCTGTGCAAGGAAACTAAGTTTAGTGAGAATTTGCTGTTTTTAAAAATCGGCGGTAAGTTGGCTTTCAAGCCAAATAGGTCGGTTTTCAAGAAAATGTTTCCTTTTAAAAATTCAGTAATTTTTGTGAAACAGAACCGATTAAGAGTTCTAAAATTGAGTGAAATGGATCACTTTGTTGATTTTCTAGGGTAAAAATAGTGGTGGGCTGCACCCAAATAGACTTTTGAAAGGGGACAATTTCAAAGAAACAGTTGGGGTATAACTTTTGAACTAATTGAAATTTCACAAGCGCCATACATATTCGTGATCAGCGTTGAATTCTGTGCAAGAAAACTAAGTTTGTAAGAATGGAAGCAAGACAAAAATGACCCAAACGACGGAAAAAGAAACTTGCAATTAAGCCCATTTGAAGAGGAAAGCTTCAAAAAGGATAATACTGCAATTGAAATTTTTTACTTTTTTCCGGAGTTTTCTGATACTGTCATAGAAATGAATTACAATGCAACGAGTTCTAAAATCGCGGGTAATGTTTTAAGTGTCTTTGAGTTTGGGGGCGGCTTCTCGTTCGAATGACACCCGGTTTTTAAAATCGTCGAGTTGGCTTTCAAGCCAAATAGGTCGTTTTTTCAAGGTGTTTCATTTTAAAAAAAAGTTACAGAATTTGGAAAGTAGACCAGATTTAATTCGGTCAAATTTCAGTAAATGGGTCACTTGTAAGTTTCTGGTAAAAAAAATTGATGACATAAACAAATTCAGAGGACGATTTCAAAAAATGGGCATATCTTCTGAACTGTGGAATTACAACGCCATACATATTCGTGATCAGCTTGAATTCTGTGCAAGAAACTAAGTTTAGGAGAATTGGCTGTTTTTAAAATCGGTCGGTAAAGTGGGCTTTCAAGCCAAATAGTCAGTTTTCAAGAAGTGTTTCATTTTAAAAAGTTACAGAATTTGAAACGAACCAGATTATTCGGTCAAATTTCGAGTGAAATGGGTCATTTGTAAGTTTCAGGGTAAAAAATATTGTGGGCATGACACTGAAACAAACTATACAGAGGACGAATTTCAAACAATTGGGCATACTTCGACAATGATTCACAAGCCATATATTCGTGATAGCATGAATTCTGTGCAAGGAAACTAAGTTTAGTGAGAATTGGCCTGTTTTTTAAAATCGGTCGGTAAGTTGGCTTTCAAGCCAAATAGGTCGGTTTTTTCAAGAAGATGTTTCATTTTAAAAAGTTACAGGAATTTTGTGAAACGGAGACCAGATTAAGAGTTCTGGTCAAATTTCGAGTGAAATGGATCACTTTGTTGATTTTCTAGGGTAAAAAAAATAGTGGTGGGCATGACACTCAAATAGACTATTGAAAGAGGGGACGAATTTCAAAGAAACAGTTGGGGTATAACTTTTGAACTAGTGAAATTTCGACAACGCCATACATATTCGTGATCAGCGTTGAATTCTGTGCAAGAGAAAACTAGAGTTTGGTAAGAATGGAAGCAAGACAAAAATGACCCAAACTGCACGGAAAAGAAATCCGTTGCAATTAAGCCCATTTGAAAGAGGAAAAGCTTCAAAAAAGGATAATACTGCAATTGAAATTTTTACTTTTCGGAGTTTTCTGATACTTGTCATAGAAATGAATTACAAAAGTGCAATAACTTGAGTTCTAATAATCGCAGGGTAATGTTTTAAGTGTCTTTGAGTTTGGGGGCGGCTTCTCGTTCGAATGACACCCGGTTTTTTAAAATCGGTCGGTAAGTTGGCTTTCAAGCCAAATAGGTCTGTTTTTTCAAGGTGTTTCATTTTTAAGAAAAAGTTACAGGAATTTCGTGAAACGTAGACCAGATTTATATTCCTGGTCAAATTTCGAGTGAAATGGGTCACTTTGTTAAGTTTCTAGGGTAAAATAGTTGTGGGCATGACACTGGAAACAAAACTAACAGAGGGACGAATTTCAAAGAAACAATTGGGCATATCTTCTGAACTAATTGGAAAT
Source organism: Trichonephila inaurata madagascariensis (assembly GCA_019973955.1). Lineage (NCBI taxonomy): Eukaryota > Metazoa > Arthropoda > Arachnida > Araneae > Nephilidae > Trichonephila > Trichonephila inaurata. The sequence continues at coordinate 9,458 of BMAV01026948.1, forward strand.
TCAACAAACGCCATACATATTCGTGATCAGCATTGAATTCTGTGCAAGAGAAACTAAGTTTAGTGAGAATTGGCCTGTTTTTTAAAATCGGTCGGTAAGTGGGCTTTCAAGCCAAATAGGTCGGTTTTTTCAAGAAGATGTTTCATTTTTAAAAAAAAGTTACAGGAATTTTTTGAAACGGAGACCAGATTAAGAGTTCTGGTCAAATTTCGAGTGGAAATGGGTCACTTTGGTAAGTTTCAGAGTAAAAAAATAATAATGGTGGGCATGACACTGAAACAAACTATACAGAGGGGACGAATTTCAAACAATTGGGCATAACTACGAACTAATTAGAATTTCGACAAACGCCATATATATTCGTGATTAGCAATGAATTCTGTGCAAGGAAACTAAGTTTAGTGAGAATTGCCTGTTTTTAAAATCGGTCGGTAAGTTGGCTTTCAAGCCAAATAGGTCAGTTTTCAAAGAAATGTTTCATTTTAAAAAAAGTTACAGAATTTTGTGAAACGAGACCAGATTAAAGTTCTGGTCAAATTTCGAAGTGAAATGGATCACTTTGTTGATTTTCTAGGGTAAAAAAATAGTGGTGGGCATGACACTCAAATAGACTATTGAAAGAGGGACGAATTTCAAAACAGTTGGGGGTATAACTTTTGAACTAATTGAAATTTCGACAAGCGCCATACATATTCGTGATCAGCGTTGAATTCTGTGCAAGAAAAACTAAGTTTGGTAAGAATGGAAGCAAGACAAAAAAATGACCCAAACGCACGGAAAAGAGAAATCCGTTGCAATTAAGCCCATTTGAAAGAGGAAAGCTTCAAAAAGGATAATACTGCAATTGAAATTTTTTACTTTTTTTCCGGAGTTTTTCTGATACTTGTCATAGAAATGAATTACCAAAGTGCAATAACTTGAGTTCTAATAATCGCAGGGTAATGTTTTAAGTGTCTTTGAGTTTGGGGGCGGCTTCTCGTTCGAATGACACCCGGTTTTTTAAAATCGGTCGGTAAGTTGGCTTTCAAGCCAAATAGGTCTGTTTTTTCAAGGTGTTTCATTTTTAAGAAAAAGTTACAGGAATTTCGTGAAACGTAGACCAGATTTATATTCCTGGTCAAATTTCGAGTGAAATGGGTCACTTTGGTAAGTTTCTAGAATTAAAATAGTTGGGGGGCATGACACAAACAAACTATACAGAGGGACAATTTCAAAAGAAACAATTGGGCATAACTTCTGAACTAATTGGGAAAAACAAAAAACGCCAAAACATATTCGTGATCAGCATTTAATTCTGTGCAAGGAAACTAAGTTTAGTGAATTGGCCTGTTTTTTTAAAAACGGTCGGTAAGTTGGGGTTTCAAGCCAAATAGGTCAGTTTTTCAAAGAAGATGTTTATTTTAAAAAATACAGGAATTTTTTGAAACGGAGACCAGATTAAGAGTTCTGGTCAAATTTCGAGTAAAAAGGGTCACTTTGGTTATTTTTTAGGGTAAAAAAAAAAAAATGGTGGGCATGACACTCAAATAAACTATTAAGAGGGACGAATTTCAAACAATTGGGATAACTTTGAACTAATTAAATTTCGACAACGCCATATATATTCGTGATTAGCTGAATTCTGTAAAAAAACTAAGTTTAGTAGAATTTTTGGAAAAGGCAAGGACCAAGCCCCAAAAGGCAGGAAAAAAATGTTCTTAAAAGCCCAAATTTGAAAGAGAAGAAAGCTTCAAAATTTCGAGTGAAATTACTTTTTGGGGTTTTCTGGGGAAAAAAAGTGTCATGAAATAAAAAACCATTGAAAGATTCTAAATTTTAAAACGTGGGTTTAATTTTAAACTTTGAAATTTGAAGGCCGCTTTCGTTGAATGCGTTTTTCTAAAAAATGTTAGTAAGTTGGGCCAAAAAACCCCAAAAGGGAAAAGAAAATTTTTTAATTGCCCCTTTTAAAAAAAAAGTTAAGGAAAAATTTTTTGAAATAACCAGATTTTATTCTTGGGCAAATTTCCAAAATGAAATGGGTTTTAATATGGGGGAAGTTTTAGGTAAAATAGTTTGGGGGCGGCCTGGAATACAAACTTTTAAAGGCGGAATTTTTCAAAAAAAAATTGGGCTTTTTTTCAATTTTAATTTTAAAAAAAGTTTCAAATTTCGTGAAAAAAGCCATTTAATTCCCGGGGCAAATTTAGTGAAATTGGTCACTTTTTTTTTTAAAAAGGGAAAAAAATTGGGCTCCAAACAAAATAGAGGAGATTTCAAAGAAAAATTGGGTTTTCACTATTTTAAAAAAAAATTGTATCAGGGAAATTTTTAAAAGGGGAAAAAAGTTAAGAGTTCTGGTAAATTCGGAAGGGGTTTGAAATGGGGCATTTTTAAGAAAAGTTCTAGGTAAAAAAATTTAAGGTTTTGGGGCCAATTGAACCTGGAAACAAGTAAAGGGGACGGAAATTTCAAAAATTGGGCATAACTAAAAACTTTCAAAGAATTTCAAAAAAAGGGGGTAATAAATTGTGAATTTAAAACCCAAAAATTCGTGAAGGAAATAATTTGTGAAAGGCCTGTTTTTTAAAATTGGTGTTTTTAAAAATGGTCGTTTGTTTTAAGAAGATGTTTTTCATTTTTTTTAAAAAAAAATTACAGGAATTTTGTGAAACGGAGACCAGATTAAGTTCTGGTCAAATTTCAGTGAAATGGATCACTTTTTTGATTTTCTAGGGTAAAATAGTGGTGGGGATGACACTCAAATAGACTATTGAAAAAAGGGACGAATTTCAAAAAACAGTTGGGGTATAACTTTTGAACTATTTAAATTTCGACAAGCGCCATACAAAATTCGTGATCAGCGTTGAATTCTGTGCAAGAAAAACTAAGTTTGGTAAAAATGGAAGCAAGACAAATGAAACCCCAAAAGCACGGAAAAAAAATCCTTGCAAATTAAGCCCATTTGAAAAAGGAAAGCTTCAAAAAGGGGTAATACTGCAATTGAAATTTTTACTTTTTTCCCGGGGTTTTCTGATACTTGTCATAGAAATAATTACAAAGTGCAATAAAGAGTTCTAATAATCGCGGGTAATGTTTTAAGTGTCTTTGAGTTTGGGGGCGCTTCTCGTTCGAATGACACCCGGTTTTTTAAAATCGGTCGGTAAGTTGGCTTTCAAGCCAAATAGGTCTGTTTTCAAGGTGTTTCATTTTAAGAAAAAGTTACAGGAATTTCGTTTAAACGTAGACCAGATTTATATTCCTGGTCAAATTTCAGTGAAATGGGTCACTTTGTTAAGTTTCTAGGGTAAAAAATAGTTGTGGGCATGACCACAAACAAACTATACAGGGGACGAATTTCAAAAGAAACAATTGGGCATATCTTCTTAACTAATTGGAAATTCACAAACGCCATAAAATTCGTGATCAGCATTGAATTCTGTGCAAGAGAAACTAAGTTTAGTGAGAATTTGGGCCCGTTTTTTTTTAAAAACGGTCGGTAAGTGGGCTTTCAAGCCAAATAGGTCAGTTTTTCAAAGAAGATGTTTCATTTTAAAAAAGTTACAGGAATTTTTTGAAACGGAACCAGATTAAAAAGTTCTGGTCAAATTTCAGTGAAATGGGTCACTTTGGTAAGTTTCTAGGAAAAAATAATAATGGTGGGCATGACACTGAAACAAACTATACAGAGGGACGAAATTTTAAACAATTGGGCATAACTTCTGAACTAATTAAATTTCGACAAAAAGCCATATATATTCGTGATTAGCAATGAATTCTGTCAAGGAAACTAAGTTTAGTGAGATTTTTCCCGTTTTTAAAATCGGTCGGTAAGTTGGCTTTCAAGCCAAATAGGTCGGTTTTTCAAGAAAATGTTTCCTTTTTAAAAAAGTTACAGGAATTTTGGAAACAGAGACCAGATTAAGAGTTCTGGTCAAATTTCGAGTGAAATGGATCACTTTGTTGATTTTCTAGGGTAAAAAAAAATAGTGGTGGGCATGACACTCAAATAGACTATTGAAAGAGGGGACGAATTTCAAAGAAACAGTTGGGGTATAACTTTTGAACTAATTGAAATTTCGACAAGCGCCATACATATTCGTGATCAGCGTTGAATTCTGTGCAAGAAAAACTAAGTTTGGTAAGAATGGAAGCAAGACAAAAATGACCCAAACGCACGGAAAAGAGAAATCCGTTGCAATTAAGCCCATTTGAAAGAGGAAAGCTTCAAAAAGGATAATACTGCAATTGAAATTTTTTACTTTTTTTTCCGGAGTTTTTCTGATACTTGTCATAGAAATGAATTACAAAGTGCAATAACTTGAGTTCTAAAAATCGCTGGGTAATGTTTTAAGTGTCTTTGAGTTTGGGGGCGGCTTCTCGTTCGAATGACACCCGGTTTTTTAAAATCAGTCGGTAAGTTGGCTTTCAAGCCAAATAGGTCTGTTTTTTCAAGGTGTTTCATTTTTAAAAAAAAGTTACAGGAATTTCGTGAAACGTAGACCAGATTTATATTCCTGGTCAAATTTCGAGTGAAATGGGTCACTTTGTTAAGTTTCTAGGGTAAAAAAAAAAAAATAGTTGTGGGCATGACACTGAAACAAACTATACAGAGGGGACGAATTTCAAAGAAACAATTGGGCATATCTTCTGAACTAATTGGAATTTCAACAAACGCCATACATATTCGTGATCAGCATTGAATTCTGTGCAAGAGAAACTAAGTTTAGTGAGAATTGGCCTGTTTTTTAAAATCGGTCGGTAAGTGGGCTTTCAAGCCAAATAGGTCGGTTTTTTCAAGAAGATGTTTCATTTTTAAAAAAAAGTTACAGGAATTTTTTGAAACGGAGACCAGATTAAGAGTTCTGGTCAAATTTCGAGTGAAATGGGTCACTTTGGTAAGTTTCTAGGTAAAAAAATAATAATGGTGGGCATGACACTGAAACAAACTATACAGAGGGGACGAATTTCAAACAATTGGGCATAATTCTGAACTAATTAAATTTCGACAAACCCATATATTTCGTGATTAGCAATGAATTTTGCAAGGAAACTAAGTTAGTGAGAATTTGCCTTTTTTTTAAAAATGGGTCGGTAAGTTGGCTTTCAACCCAAAAATAGGTTTTTTTTCAAAAAAAATGTTTCTTTTAAAAAAAAAAAGTTACGGGAATTTTAAAACAAGACCAGAAAGAGTTCGGCAAATTTCGATAAAATTTAATCACTTTGTTGATTTTCTAGGGAAAAAAAAAATAGTGGTGGGCATGACACTAAATAGACTTTTAAAAAGAGGGGCAATTTCAAAAAACAGTTTATAATTTTTTAACTAATTAAATTTTTTGCAACGCCATACATATTCGTGATCAGCGTTGAATTCGTAAAGAAAATGTTTGTAAAATGGAAGAAGAAAAAAAATGACCCAAACCACGGAAAAGAAAATCCGTTAATTAAGCCCATTTGAAAAGGAAAGCTTTAAAAGAAAAATACGCAATTGAAATTTTTACTTTTTTTCCGAGTTTTTCTGATACTTGTCATAGAAATAATTCCAAAAATGCAATAACTTGAGTTCTAATAATCGCAGGGTAATGTTTTTGGGTTTTTTTGGTTTGGGGCGGCTTTCCCTTTAATGACACCCGGGTTTTTAAAAAAGGTCGGTAAGTTGGGCCGCCAAAATTTTTTCAAGGGTTCCCTTTTAAGAAAAAAATTCAGGGAAATTTTTTGAAACTAGAAGATTTTATATTCCTGGTCAAATTTCGAGTAAAGGGTCCTTTGTTAAGTTTCAGGGTAAAAAAAAATTGTGGGCATGACACTGAAACAAACTATACAGAGGGACGAATTTCAAAGAAACAATTGGGCATATCTTCTGAACTAATTGAATTCAACAAACGCCATATATTCGTGATCACATTGAATTTGTGCAAAGCTAAGTTTAGTGAAATTGGCCTGTTTTAAATCGGTCGGTAAGGGGTTCGAAATAGGTCGTTTTTCAAGAAGATGTTCATTTTAAAAAAATACAGGAATTTGAACGGAGACCAGATTAAGAGTTCTGGTCAACGTGAAATGGTACTTTGGGAAGTTTCTGGGAAAAAAATAATAATGGTGGGCATGACACTGAAACAAACATACAGAGGGACAATTTCAAACAAGGCAACCTGAACTAATTAAATTCGACAAACGCCATATATATTCGTGATGCAAGAATTCTGCAAGGAACAATTTAGTAGAATTGCCTGTTTTTAAAATCGGTTAAGTGGTTTCAAGCCAAATAGTCGTTTTCAAGAAATGTTTCTTTAAAAAAAAACAGAATTTTGGAAACGGGAAACCCGATTAGAGTTCTGGCAAATTCAGTGAAATGGTCACTTTGTTGATTTCTAGGTAAAAAAAATGGTGGAGACACTCAAATAGATTTTGGGGACAATTTCAAAGAAACAGTTGGGTATAACTTTTAACTATGAAATTTGACCGCCCATATTCGTGATCAGTTGAATTTGTGCAAGAAAATAAGTTTGTAGAATGGAAGCAAGACAAAAATGACCCAAACCACGGAAAAGAGAAATCGTGAATTAAGCCCATTTGAAAGAGGTTCAAAGGATATCCAGGGAATTTTTACTTTTTCCGGTTTTCTGATACTTGTCATAGAAAGAATTACCAAAGTGCAATAACTGAGTTCTAAATCGCGGTAGTTTTAAGTGTCTTTGAGTTTGGGGCGCTTCGTTCGAATGACACGGTTTTTAAAATCGGTCGGTAAGTTGGCTTTTAAGCCAAATAGGTCGTTTTCAAGGTGTTTCATTTTAAGAAAAAGTACAGAATTTTTAAACGTAGACCAGATTTATATTCCTGGTCAAATTTCAGTGAAATGGGTCACTTGTAAGTTTCTAGGGTAAAAAATGGGCATGACACTGAAACAAACTATACAGAGGGACGAATTTCAAAGAACAATTGGGATACTTGAACTTGAATTCACAAACGCCATACATATTCGTGATACATTGCTGCAAGAAATAAGTTTAGTGAAATTGCTGTTTTTAAAATGTCGGTAAGTGGCTTCAAGCCAAATGGTCGGTTTTCAAGGTGTTTATTTTAAAAAAAATTAAGGAATTTGAACGGAGACCAGATTAAGTTCTGGTCAAATTTCAGTGAAATGGGTCATTTGGGAAGTTCTAGGGTAAAAAAATAATGGTGGGCATGACACTAAACAAACATACAAGGGAAATTTCAAAAGAACTTAACTTCGACTAATTGAATTCGACAACGCCATATATTCGTATGCATGAATTCTGTGCAAGAAACTAGTTTATGAGTGCTGTTTTAAAATCGGTCGTAAGTTGGCTTTAAGCCAAATAGGTCTTTTCAAGAAATGTTTCTTTAAAAAAGTTCAGAATTTTTGAAACGAGACCAATTAAGAGTTCTGCAAATTTCGATGAAATGGTCACTTTGTTATTTTCTGGGAAAAATAGTGGTGGGATGACACTCAAATAGACTATTGAAAGAAGAATTTCAAAGAAACAGTTGGGTATAACTTTTAACTAATTGAAATTTGACAGCGCCATACTTTCGTGATCAGCGTTGAATTCTGTGCAAGAAAATAAGTTTGGTAAGAATGGAAGCAAGACAAAATGACCAAACGCACGGAAAAAAAACGTGATAAGCCCATTTGAAGAGGAAAGCTTCAAAAGGATAATACGCAATTGAAATTTTTATTTTTTCCGGGTTTTTTCTGATACTTCAGAAATAATTACAAAGTGCAATAACTGAGTCTAAAATCGCGGGTAATGTTTTAGTGTCTTTGGTTTGGGGGCGGCTTCTCTGAATGACACCCGGTTTTAAAATCGGTCGGTAGTTGGCTTTCAAGCCAAATAGGTCTGTTTTCAAGGTGTTTCATTTTAAGAAAGTTACAGAATTTCGTGAAACTAGACCAGATTTATATTCCTGGTCAAATTTCAGTGAAGGGTCACTTGTTAAGTTTCTAAAAAATAGTTGTGGGATGACTGAAACAAACTATACAGAGGGACAATTCAAAGAAACAATTGGGATATCTTCTGAACTAATTGGAAATTCAACAAACGCCATACATATTCGATCGATGAATTGTGCAAGAGAAACTAAGTTTAGTGAGAATTGGCCTGTTTTTAAAATCGGTCGGTAAGTGGGCTTTAAGCCAAAGGTCGTTTTCAAGAAGATGTTTATTTTAAAAAGTTACAGAATTTTTGAAACGAGACCAGATTAAGAGTCGTCAAATTTGAGGAAATGGTCACGTAAGTTTCTAGGGAAAAAAAAAAATAATGGTGGGATGACCTGAAACAAACTATACAGAGGGGCGAATTCAAAAATTGGCATAACTCGACAATTAAATTCGACAAACCCTATATATTCGTGATTAGCAATGAATTCTGTGCAAGGAAACAAGTTAGTGGTTGGCCGTTTTAAATCGGTCGTAAGTGGCTTTCAAGCCAAAAATGTTTTTCAAGAAGATGTTTCATTTAAAAAAAACAGAATTTTTTAACGGAACCAGATTAAGTTCTGCAACCAGTAAATGGTCACTTTGTTGATTTTCTAGGTAAAAAAAAGTGGTGGGCATGACACTCAAATGACTATTGAAGAGGACGAATTCAAAAAAAGTTGGTATAACTTTAACTATGAAATTTGACAGCCCTATATTCGTGATCAGCGTTGTTGTGCAGAAAACTAGTTTGTAAATGGAGAAGACAAAAAACCCAAACGCACGGAAAAAATCCCAAAACCCATTTGAAGGAAAGCTTCAAAAGATAATACCGCATGAAATTTTTACTTTTTTTCCGGGTTTTCTGATACTTTCAAGAAATGAATTACAAAGTGCAAACGAGTTCTAAATCGCGGGTAATGTTTAAGGTTTTAGTTTGGGGCGGCTTCCGTTCGAATGACACCCGTTTTTAAAATCGTCGGTAGTCTTTAACCAAATAGGTCTGTTTTTCAAGGTTTATTTTTAAAAATTACAGGGAAATTGTGAAACGTAGACCAGATTTAATTTGTCAATTTCGAGTGAAATGGTCACTTTGTAAGTTTCTGGGTAAAAAAATAGTGTGGGCATGACACAAACAAACTATACAGGGGCGAATTTCAAAACAATTGGGCATACTTCTGAACTAATTGAAACAAAACGCCATCATATTCTGATCAGATGAATTCGTGCAAGGGAATAAGTTTAGTGAAATTGGCCTGTTTTTAAAATCGTGTAAGTCTTTCGCAAATAGGTCGTTTTCAAGGTGTTTCATTTTAAAAAAGTTAAGAATTTTTGAAACGGAGACCATTAAGAGTTCGTCAAATTCAGTGAAATGGTCTTTTATTTCTAGGGAAAAAAAAAAAATGGTGGGATGACACTAAAAACTATACAAAGGACGAATTTCAAAAAATTGGGCATACTTTGAACTATGAATTTAAAGCCATAATATTCGTGATAGCTGAATTCTTGCAAGGAAATAAGTTTGTAGTGGCCTGAAAACGCGGAAAGGCTTACCAATAGGTCGTTTCAAGAAATTTTCTTTTAAAAAGTTGAATTTTGAAAGAACCAGTAATCTGGTCAATTCGAGGAATGGTCCTTTGTTGGGTTTCAAGGTAAAAAAAATTGGTGGGTAACAAAACTTTAAGGGCATTTAAAAAATTAAATTTGAACTAATTAAATTTGCAACCCTAAATGGTACTTTTAATTCTGGGAAAAAATAAGTTTGTGAGAAAACCTAAAACTGGTAAGTTGTGCTTTCAAGCCAAATGAGGTCAGGTTTTGTTCAAGAAATGTTTTCTTTTAAAAAAAGTTTCAGAATTTTGTGAAACAGAGACCAGATTAAGAGTTCTGGTCAAATTTCGAGTGAAATGGATCACTTTGTTGATTTCTAGGGTAAAAAAAATAGTGGTGGGCATGACACTCAAATAGACTATTGAAAGAGGGACGAATTTCAAAGAAACAGTTGGGTATAACTTTTGAACTAATTGAGAATTTCTGACAAGCGCCATACATATTCGTGATCAGCGTTGAATTCTGTGCAAAAACTAAGTTTGGTAAGAATGGAAAAGACAAAAAATGACCCAAACGCACGGAAAGAGAGAAATCGTGCGAATTAAGCCCATTTGAAAGAGGAAAGCTTCAAGAAGGATAATACTGAATTGAAATTTTTTACTTTTTTCGGAGTTTTCTATGACTTGTCATAGAAATGAATTACCAAAGTGCAATAACTTGAGTTCTAAAATCGCTGAGTAATGTTTAAGATGTCTTTGAGTTTGGGGCGGCTTCTCGTTCGAATGAACGGTTTTTAAAATCGGTCGGTAAGTTGGCTTTCAAGCCAAATAGGTCTGTTTTTTCAAGGTGTTTCATTTTAAAAAAAAAGTTACAGGAATTTCGTGAAACGTAGACCAGATTTATATTCCTGGTCAAATTTCGAGTGAAATGGGTCACTTTGTTAAGTTTCTAGGGTAAAAAAAAATAGTTGTGGGCATGACACTGAAACAAACTATACAGAGGGACGAATTTCAAAGAAACAATTGGGCATATCTTCTTCTGAACTAATTGGAATTTCAACAAACGCCATACATATTCGTGATCAGCATTGAATTCTGTGCAAGAGAAACTAAGTTTAGTGAGAATTGGCCTGTTTTTTAAAAAAATCCCGGTCGGTAATGGGCTTTCAAGCCAAATAGGTAGTTTTTCAAAGAGATGTTTCATTTTAAAAAAGTTACAGGAATTTTTGAAACGGAACCAGATTAAGAGTTCTGGTCAAATTTCGAGTGAAAGTCACTTTGGTAAGTTTCTAGGTAAGAAAAATAATAATGGTGGGCATGACACTGAAACAAACTATAAGAGGGACGAATTTCAAAACAATTGGGCATAACCTGAACTAGATAGAATTTCGACAAACGACATATTATATTTCGTATTGTCAATGAATTCTGTGCAAAGGGAAACTAAGTTTAGGTTGAGTGGCCTGTTTTTTTAAAATCGGTCGGTAAGTTGGACTTTCAAGCCAAATAGGTCGGTTTTTTCAAGAAGATGTTTCATTTTAAAAAAAGTTACAGAATTTTGTGAAACGGAGACCAGATTAAGAGTTCTGGTCAAATTTCGAGTGAAATGGATCACTTTGTTGAATTTCTAGGTAAAAAAAAAAATAGTGGTGGGCATGACACTCAAATAGACTATTGAAAGAGGGGACGAATTTCAAAGAAACAGTTGGGTATAACTTTGAACTAATTGAAATTCGACAAGCGCCATACATATTCGTGATCAGCGTTGAATTCTGTGCAAGAAAAACTAAGTTTGAGTAGAATGGAAGCAAGACAAAGATGACCCAAACGCACGGAAAGAAATGTTGCAATTAAGCCCATTTTGAAAGGAAAGCTTCAAAGGATATACTGCAATTTCGAAAATTTTTACTTTTTTTTCCGGAGTTTTCTGATACTGTCATAAGAAATGAATTACAAGAGATTCAATACATTGAGTTCTACTAATAATCGCAAGGGTAATTTCGTATTAGGTCTTTGAGTTTGGGGGCGGCTTCTCGTTCGAGATGACACCCGGTTTTTAAAATCGGTCGTAAGTTGGCTTTCAAGCCAAATAGGTCGTTTTCAAGTGTTTCATTTTAAAAAAAAGTTACAGGAATTTTCGTGAAACGTAGACCAGATTTATATTCCTGGTCAAATTTCGAGTGAAATGGGTCACTTTGTTAAGTTTCTAGGGTAAAAATAGTTGTGGGCATGACACTAAACAAACTACAGAGGGACGAATTTCAAAGAAACAATTGGGCATATCTTCTGAACTAATTGGAAATTCAACAAACGCCATACATATTCGTGATCAGCATTGAATTCTGTGCAAGAGAAACTAAGTTTAGTGAGAATTGGCCTGTTTTTTAAAATCGGTCGGTAAGTGGGCTTTCAAGCCAAATAGGTCGGTTTTTTCAAGAAGATGTTTCATTTTTAAAAAAAAGTTACAGGAATTTTTTGAAACGGAAAGATTAAGGTTCTGGTCAAATTTCAGTGAAATGGGTACTTTGGTAAGTTTCACGTTAAAAATAATAATGGGGGGGCATGACACTGAAACAAATATACAGAGGGACGAATTTCAAACAATTGGGCATAACTTCTGAACTAAATTAGAATTTCGACAAACGCCAATATATATTCGTGATTAGCAAGAATTCTGTGCAAGGAAACTAAGTTTAGTGGAATTGCCTGTTTTTAAAATCGGTCGGTAAGTTGGTTTCAAGCCAAATAGGTGATTTTTCAAGAAAATGTTTCCTTTTAAAAAAAGTTACAGAATTTTTGAAACGGCCAGATTAAGAGTTCTGGTCAAATTTCAATGAAATGGATCACTTTTTTGATTTTAGGGTAAAAAAAAATAGTGGGTGGGGGCATGACACTCAAATAGACTATTGAAAGAGGGACGAATTTCAAAAAAAACAGTTGGGGATAACTTTTGAACTAATTGAAATTTGACAAGCGCCATAATATTCGTGATCAGCGTTTAATTTGACAAAAAACTAAGTTTAGTAAAAATGGAAGCAAGACAAAAATGACCCAAACGCACGGAAAAGAAATCCGTTAAAAAGCCCATTTGGGAAAAGCTTAAAAAGGATAATACGCAATTAAATTTTTTTCTTTTTTTTTCCCGGGGTTTTTTTGATACTTGTCATAGAAATAATTACCCAAATGCAATAACTTGAGTTCTAAAATCGCGGGTAATTTTTTTAAATGTCTTTGGTTTTGGGGGGGCTTTCGTTCGAATGAACCCGGGTTTTTAAAAAACGGTCGGGAAGTTCCGCCAAATAGGTCTGAAATGTTTCATTTTTTAAAAAAGTTTCAGGAATTTCGTGAAACTAGACCGATTTATATTCCTGGAAATTTCAGTGAAATGGTCACTTGAATTTCAAAGGGAAAAAAAAATAGTGGGTGGGGTGTAAAAAACTTTAAAGGGGCTTTTGAAAATGGGTTTTTCTGAATTTTTAAAATTAAAAAAGTACATTTTCGGACAGATTGAATTCTGTCAAAAAATGGGAAAAGGGGAAAATTTTGGGTGTTTTTTTAAAAAATTGTGTGGGGGGGCAACCAAATAGGATTTTTAAGGGTTTCAAAAAAAGTTGGGAATTTTGAAAAGAACCTTAAAGCGGTCAAATTCGTGAAAAAGGTATTTGGAAACTAGGGTAAAAAAAAAATAATGGGGGGCAGCACCCCAAAAATAAAGGGGAGAATTTTAAAAAATTGGGCATAACTTTCAACTAATTAGAATTTCACAAAGCCCAAAAATTTGATTGCAAAATTTTTGGGAAGGGGAAATAAGTTTAGGGGTGGAATTTTCCCCTTTTTTAAAATCGGTCGGTAAAATTCTTTTCAACCAAATAGGTCGTTTTTCAAGGTGTTTCTTTTTAAAAAAGCAGGAATTTTGGAAAAGAGACCAGATTTAATTCTGGTCAAATTTCAGTGAAATGGTACTTTTTATTTTTTAGGGTAAAAAAAAAAATTTTGGGGATGACACTAAAAACTATTAAAGAGGGAGAATTTCAAAGAAACATTTATAACTTTTGAACAAAATTTAAATTTTACAACGCCATACATATTCGTGATCAGCTTGTTTGTGCAAGAAAAACAAGTTTTGGGAAAAATGGAAACGCAAAAAAAGCCCCAAAGCCCGGAAAAAAAATGTTTGAAAAGCCCATTTGAAAGGAGAAATTAAAAAGGAAATCGAATTTAAATTTTTATTTTTGGGTTTTTTATATTGTATGAAATGAAACAAAATCAAAGGGGAGTTCAAAAATCGCTTTTTAATGTTTTAAGGCTTTATTTGGGGGGGTTCTGTTCAAGAACCCGGTTTTTTAAAATCGGGTTTTTTAAGTTGGTTTCAAGCCAAAAGGTTTTTTCAATGTTTCTTTTTAAAAAAGTTGGAATTTTGAAACGAGACCAGATTTAATTCCCGGTCAAATTTCGAGTAAATGGGTCATTTGTTAATTTCAGGGTAAAAAAATAGTTGTGGGAGACACTAAAAAACTATAAAAGGGGCGAATTTCAAAAAACAATTGGGGTCTTTTGAACTTTGGAAATTTTAAAAAACGCCATACATATTCGTGATCAGCTTGAATTTGTGCAAGAAAAACTAAGTTTGTAAATTGGCCTGAAAACGGCGGAAAAGGGGCTTTCAAGCCAAAAAGGGGTCAGTTTTTCAAGAAATTTTATTTTTTTCGGGTTTTTTGAAACGGAGACCAATTAATTCTGGTCAAAATTTTAGGGAAAAGGGTCATTTGGTAATTTCAAGGGTTAAAATGGTGGGTAATGGCCCTTCGAAAAAGGCGTTTCCCAAGGGCATTTTAATAATTAGAATTTCGAAAAAGCCATTATATTCGTATTGAATGAACTTAAAGGGAAAAAGTTTTATGGCCTGAAAACCTTTAAAGGGGGGTTTCAAGAAAAAATGGGGTTTTTCAAAAGGAAA